>JAKLLW010001412.1:0-15390 GCA_022814695.1 Neocatenulostroma microsporum
AGCAACGTCTCGCCGCCTCGCGTATGATCCGCAGTCTCCTCCGCCCAGACTGCTACGTCATCGTCGTCGAGCACGATTTGGCTGTCCTTGACTACCTTTCTGACTACATCTGCGTGCTCTACGGTAAGCCAGCTGTCTACGGTGTCGTCACCGCTCCCTTCTCTGTCCGTGAAGGCATCAACATCTTCCTCGACGGCAATGTCCCAACCGAGAACTTGCGTTTCCGTGAAGAAAGCCTGCAATTCCGCATCGGTGAAGCCGGCGAGGAGTTCCTAAACGACAAGAACCGCGCCTACAGCTACCCTGCCATGCGAAAGACTCTCGGCGGCTTCAAGCTAGCCATCCAAGGTGGCGAGTTCACCGACTCCGAGATCATCGTCATGATGGGTGAGAACGGTACTGGCAAGACGACCTTCTGCAAGATGCTCGCTGGTGGCGAGAAGCCCGACGGTGACCAGAAAGTCCCGGCCATGAGCATCAGCATGAAACCTCAGAAGATCACGCCCAAATTCACCGGCACTGTGCGCCAGCTCTTCTTCAAGAAGATCAAGACTGCCTTCCTCAGCCCGCAGTTCCAGACCGACGTCTACAAGCCCTTGAAGATGGACGATTTCATCGACCAGGAAGTGCAGAACCTGTCTGGTGGCGAATTGCAGCGTGTCGCCATCGTGCTCGCCCTAGGCATGCCAGCAGACATCTACCTCATCGACGAACCCTCTGCTTACCTGGACTCCGAACAACGTATCGTCGCCGCCCGCGTTATCAAGCGCTTCATCATGCACAGCAAGAAGACTGCCTTCGTCGTCGAGCACGATTTCATCATGGCTACTTACCTCGCCGACCGTGTGATCGTCTTCGACGGCCAGCCTTCAGTCAAGGCTCGCGCGAACACCCCGCAGAGTTTGTTGACGGGTTGCAACAAGTTCTTGGAGAGTCTGGATGTCACCTTCAGAAGGGACCCGGCTACTTACCGCCCACGCATCAACAAGCTGGACAGTCAGAAGGATACTGAGCAGAAGAATGCTGGGAATTATGTAAGTCATTTGCCTACAGGTGGTGGTTCGTCCACGTACAGATTTGCTGACTTGTTGTGTGCGTACAGTTCTTCATGGAGGATGAGTCCTGAAAGGCGTCCTAGAAGGTCATGACAAAGTCTCGAAAGACTTGAAGACCGCAGTCTGTACTGCCGGCACGAAGCGGCGCCGCGTGACGAAGAGCGGGGCCGATGAGAGCCTAGATGAGGAGGGTGCTGAGGATGAGGACGACGATGAGGAGATCATACCTGATTCTGCCATCGTCCGACTCGTGAGCGGGAGCTCAACCTCCACCGATGAAGATTACGGTGATCACGATTGACGGATGATGGACGATGAGCTGTATTCGGTCAGGTCGAAGTACCAGTACCGACAGCTACGGGCAAGTAAGGCAACGTGCTTGCCCACGCTGCTTACCACAGCGGTCAAGCAGCTATGATGGGGACGGGAGAATGAACAGCAATGGTTAGACGAGACGAAACACATTGCACACCCATGCAGTGCGCAGACGTACCGATTGCCTCACTCCAATGCGTCCAATCGCTCGGTTCGAGCCTTGTCTTCCCGAATCACTTTTCTGATATGCTATTTGCTGCCTTAGTGATTTGCCGAAGGCTAGTAAGAAGAACACGTACGCCGTTGCCAGTTGAATGCTCCCGGCTTGCCAGTTGACACCACTGAAATCATCCTGTGAAAGGCAGCCCAGCATGCTAAGCCTCGAGCTGCTGACTCAAGCCACGTGGCCAGGCTCCTGGTAGCCCTCGATTTCCGAGACTCTCGCAGAAGGCGTCAATCGCATCGCTCTCTACCAGGCTGTCGCGGAAAGCACCTTCCCGTTCGAAGTCCAGCGAGCCTATGTCCGATGCTTTTAGTCTTGTTCGCAGCTAATCACTCTGGCGCCGTGAACGTGAGCTTGAACTTGATCTTCTCCTCACCTTCCTTGCTCCATCCTTTACTCTCCCCGTCGGCGGCGTCAATGCCCGCACCAGCCATGTCGACATCCACATCATTGTTGTCAGCATCAGCCTGCTCACCCATAGTCTCATCAGCGCCATCCAAGCCTTGAATCCGAACCTTGCCATTGGTATGTCCAGAAGCAGTAGCGTCGATCGCAGGATCCTCCTAGATCTCCTCGATCTCCCCTTCCTCGCTTCCAGACTGCAGTGCAGGCGGCTCTTCTTGCAAAGTGGGCTGGACTTCCGGTGTACGAGTGCGGCGGGCGCGCTAAACAGATCGTCAGTCTTGTTGCTAGTTAATGTCGTGATTACGCTGAAAAAGCTCACCTTCGGGTCACGCATCGCACTGGCCTCACTCTCCCTCCTCTTCCTGACGCTACCAGGTCGACTAGTACTGCTGCCCACTGCGTCTTCATCACCATAATCAAGCGTCCTGCCCTTGTCTCTCGGGTCTGCGCGACTTACATAATTGCGCTCACGCTCCATTTCCCTCTCGCGACGTTCGCGGTCGTAGATACTCTCGCCCCTCCTGCTCCGTCCACCGTCATCATATCTGTCAGGCTCCCTGCGCTCCCTCTCCCGTGGTGGCGGAGTGAGACCGAACGAAGCCTTACGGTACTGCCTCTCCCTATCCGCCTGCGCCTTCCTACGATCAGCCTCATAGGCGTCGACCTCAGGCGTGCGGGTCCGGTGACGACGATCCCTATCATCGCCTCTGTCGCGGCGGGAGCCGTTACGGTGGTCACGGTCCCTATCCCGCCTAGCGCGCTCACGGTCCAGATCATCTTGCTCCTTCTCCTTGAGACGACGCAAATGCTTCTCGAACGCACTGCGCCTCGCTTCATCGTCGTCGAGCGCGATCCACTCATCGTATGGCTGCAACTTCGGCACCACATCCTCATACGTGTCACCCATGCGCACAGGCGGCTCCAGATGCTTAATCACCGAGCGTAGGGCATCGATAGCCTTCCTCTTCGCCCGCTCGTCCTGCATTTTGTCGTCTTCAGCTCTCTTAATGACCTTCTCCATAAGCCGATCGTAGATCATCTGCAACTGCTCCTGGTTCAAACCATCCGTCCGTGGGTCCGTACGCATGATGCTTGTGAATTCATCAACCGTGGTTTCCATAGTCATCTCGTAGCGCTTGTCCTCGAGCACATCAAGCGCATCGTTGCGCCTCGAGCGAAGCTTCCTCTCCTCTTCTTCCACAACGTCCCAGAAGAGGTCCAGAGGGCTGCTGCCAGGCGTGCCGATGAGTTTGGTGTAGCGCTCGTCTTCCGCGATGAGAGGTAGGAAGTTCTGCCATTTCGTGCCGGCCTTGATCTTACCTTCTGCGAGGTGCTGTGCAAGGAGCTGTCTGAAGGCATCGCGAGCTTGGCGCTCACGGCGGGTGTGCAGACGCTTCTCCTTCTGTTTCGTGTCGTTGCGGACTCGGTCCAGCTCCTTGACGTGGGCATCGAAAGCTGTGAGCATGTCCACGTTGTGCAGAGGGCGAAAAGTGTCGTCAGACGTGAAGCGCTCGTTGGTCGTGATGCGCTTTTGCGCGTCGTTCCAAGTGGTATCCGGATCGACTATCAGCGCCTTCAGTAGACCATCTAGCTCCTGCATAGCCGTCTTGCGTCTCTCCATATCCTCTTCCGCGTGCTCTCTCTTCAGCTCCATGATGTACTCATCAAACATCTGCCTCCTCTCGTCCTCATCTCCAGCCTGCTTGAACACAGCCTCCCGCTCAATAGACGGCCTTGCGGTCTTCCAGCGGGTGTAGTAGTGGATGTCATCGTGGGTGCCCAGCATCTTCCTGAAGTCCACCCGCAATTTCTCCTTGCGCTCCTTTTCTTTGCCTTTCTCCTGCGCGCGGACCTGAATGCAGTACTTCTCAAACGCATGTCTCCTCTCTTTCGGGTCTTTCAGCGCACGATAGTCCTTCTCCTTGATCACCAGCTTCAAAGCCTCCTCCCACGTAGTATCAGGCGAGACGCCACTCCTCTTCAACAGCTTGAAGAACGCCTCCTCTGCCTGCTCGGTAGTCGCATACTCCGGCTCATCAGTCTTCTCCGGCATGGGCCCCCGGAAGCCTCCACGCTCCTGCCTATCCTCCCACGGCCTGCCACCTCCTCGCCCACCATCAAAGCTCGGCTTCTGCGGAAGATGGTGCTCCCTATCATCGCGCCTCTCCATCCTCCTCTCCCTGTTCGGGTACTCATCACCACCGCCGAAACCGCGTCCTCCGCCAGTAACGAAGTCGGGAACAGCTGGTCGCGCATTCTGCTGGTGCCTCAAGTAGGCCTCAGGCGCATCCCATACCGTCAACTTCGTAATGCTATTGAAGTAATACGGCTTGCCGTTGTTCGCATGGGCTTCCTTCCACGAGCCATCTATCGTCGCTTGGTCGGCCGAGGGTGCTGGTGGTGGTTCATCCTCTCCGTCGTAGTCCTCTGGCTTGGTCCATGATGTCGCTCTGGTGTCCTTGTTGTAGTAGTAGACGCGGCCGTCGCCTGCCTTGGCCGCTGACCACGTGGCCATGCTTGCTCCAGAGGTAAGGCTGAGATGCTGATGATGTGTTCGAGGGAGCTGAAGGATTGCGTCAGTTCGATAGCAACGTGAGATGCTACGCGACTGATGCTGTGGCTGCTGATGGCTCCTTGGACGGATGTGTGAATGCTCAGCACGACTCGCTCATGGCACACGAGCTGCATCGAGTCGAAGGTCGAGCTCGGAAGCAAAGCTTCAAAACTCGCGGCGCACAGACCAGCTTTACGCGATTCAGGCTCCAAAAGCGGTGCTAACTAGCATGTTTCTCGAGCTCTCTCCACCACTTCAACAAGGCAGCATTCTTTCGATCGATCGCATTGCCTTGTTCTCGTCAAGCAATCGCACAACCACGCTGCACCTTGCCTACAGCCTGCGACAAAGCGAAAAGGATAGTCAGGCGCGAACGCGCCAAGGCATTGAATGATGTCTCTCAACCCATACTTAAACAGTGAGTCTTCCCTTATGCTGCTCGCTCAATGAAGCTTGCTTACAGTATATACACAGCGCTGACTTGATGCGCAAACAGAAAAAGTCTGCATCATTACGGTTGACGGCCGAACGCTCACCGGGACCCTCGTATCATGCGACCAGGTCACGAATCTCGTAATGAAGGATACCGTAGAGAGGATCATACGACCGGCGGACGATGAAGAACCCTCTATGGAACAGCCTCATGGGCTTTACTTGGTACGGGGCGACAATGTGGTCATCTGCGGGTTGGTGGACGAGGAGCTGGATGCCAGCATCGACTGGACCAAGGTGCGGGGAGAGGTGATCGGGTCAACGAAGCACGTTTGAGAGAGTCCGGGACCATACGGCGAACGTATTATGAAGAGGTGTGCGTCAGGCAGAGCCACAGATCGGCGAGCACACAACGCGACGACCACCAGCATGCAGAGAGGATGGCCGAGCCGAGCACTGGCAAAGCGAGGGACGCTGAGTATGTCTTTACCGATCTCCCTATCAGGGCCTCCATTAACATGCGGTCGCATCTACAGCTGCAAGGCGTAACTGCCAGAGACGGTTCACTCACTGCACATGCCCTGTCGAGAGCGCAGCTTGCCGTTCGAGGGAGCATAAAGTGGGCCAAAGAAGTTACCTCAGCCAAGAGCACTCGAATAGCTGCTGAGGCGCTTGGCAAACAGCTATGGGGACCCATAGCTGTATAGCCGTACGTACCCAAAACACAGAAGCACGTACTTCAAACTTTGCACTGAATCCGCATTCCTCAGCCTTTGTATTGCACTCTTGTTATGCTTTGGCACTCAATACGCGCCTATTACAACAGCTTGCTCCGTCGTCGACGTTTGCACACCCATCAGTGTCTTTGCCAAATTTCCATGCTGTTCCAAGCATAGTACATACCGCCACCAGCGACAACACCATACGACGCAGCGAGGATGGCCTGTCTCATCACCGTTCTAGCATCTGCGACCGTCACCACATCACTCCGCGTTGCCACCACATGGCACATCCTCCCATACTTGTGCGATGACCCCGAGATCTCTGCTACGGAAGGCAACGATGTAGTTCACCGACTCTTGTGGATGACGTCCAGAATGATGGTTGATCTGTGCTACCGTGAAACTTCTGCGTTTTGCATCGGCTGAAATCACATGCTTGTGCACTAGCGTAAAAGTAGCAACAGGTATCTTCCTTCAACTTAACACCTTCAACTTAACACCTTGAAACAGCATCACGACACGCAATGACTTCTGCACCATCGGCAGATACGCAAGGTATCAGCGCTGCACGCGCCTTCATGGCAAGCGCGCAACTCGGGCCACAGCTCCGAACAGGACGACCAATACACACACACGCAGCAGCCACAGCCACACGAGGATCTAGGTCCGATCATGATGCTATGTCGGCGATAGCTGAATGGGGATACAATATCAGCGGAACTGCCGCCACCGCCAAGACGAATGCAGCAAGCAACGAGCAAGATGCGCCAATCCAAGATGCCTTATCGGATACCCGCTGCAGCAAGACAAAGGCCTTCAAGTAAGTCATTGACAGCAGATGACTGACAGAAATGAAGACTAACGGTTACCAGCTCAGAGACACCAATTGTCACCGTGATCGTGGGCACGGCCGCGGGCCAGCAGCGCACCTTCCACGTGCATCAACATCTCGTGGAAGAGCATTCGGCATTCTTCAAGGCAGCTCTTAGCAAGGATTGGCAGGAAGTTCACACAAAGACGGTTCCGCTTCCGGACGACCACCCAGCTATCTTCCGCCTGTACGCCTCGTTCCTCTACACCGACCGCATCGCATGCCTCGACGAGCCGCATGATGGCTACCCAACTCTTTCCAAGCTCTACGTCCTCGGTGAGAAGCTAATGGACGATGCGTTCAAAGACAAAGTCGTCAACGCCATCGTCTCTACGATGCGCACCGTGCGTCCGATGCGGCAAGGTCCAGCCGGGAGGCGGTACCCTGTCAAGCAGGCGGTCGACATCATCTATGAGGGTACGACGGAGGACTCACCGGCGAGGAGACTGATGGTGCATCTGCTTCTTGCTTTCGGGAGCGCAGCGTGGATCTTGAAAACGGAGAACATGGAGTTGGTTAGGGACATCGCTGTTGCTGCGCTGGAGAAGCGCCCGACTCAGGAGGAGCGGAGACAGTTGCAGAGCGGTGTGCCATACGCTTACCACTGTCAGAGGAAGGAGCAGAGGCTCGCTTATGAGACCGCAGATTGCAGTATCGTGGGGTGGATCGGCGGGAAAGCAGTTCGAGATGCATGTTTCTGATGCTTAGTGTAGCACGTGAGAGCAAAGAAGAATCAACGTTTGCCCAATCCTGAACATATGTCCTGAAATTTGATTGCTGGTTTTCAAGGATGGTATATCATCTGCGGTTCACTCTTGGTCTCAGTACGACAGTACTGCGTACCATATCTTCGTGATGAGCGCTGAGATCTTTCGCATCTGTGGAAGTGAAAGATAGCGATCAGCGGAGCATGCTCTTCTTAGGGGTCCGACTGAGGTACGAAGAGGCCCTTCCGTTACCTTGAAACAGACTGCGGCAGATCTGACTGCAACATACATTGGTAAGTGGGGATAGGATTGGGCATTTCGGTGTCATCGTCTCTATGCAAGCGATTCTATCGTCATTCGTCGCCTGCCGGCCGCTGGACGTAGTCGCAATTCATTATTAGTTTTCATAGCAAACATCTCGGGGTCATGAGGCCTCTGAGGGGCAAAAGGAGGCCTATACGAGCCCATCGATGGCAGTCTTTGCTGCAGCAACGTCAGCCCCCGGTCTCATAGCCAGCGTCAACTCATCTCAGCCACCAAGGCCCGGCACGTGGTCATCGCTGCCCTCTATAGCAGCACTACCGTCATCTTCGTCGCCGAAGTCAGCAATCCATCCAGCGAACTCAACTTTCTTGCGCGAGCGGCGTGCGGCATGCTTCTCTCACTGCGTCTCTGCGCCGTCTAATCGGACTGCGGTACCGTATTGCCCTTCAGCTTCTCCATCTGGCGCAGCTCGTTGCGGGGGAAGGCCGCCTCGAGCAGTTCTTTCTGTGCTGCTATCACAGCAATCTCGCCTAGTGCAAAACGTATCAGTAGGCGATACAGCAGCGCGAAGCGCGAATGTTAGAACGGGGATGGGTACATACTGCTCGCCTTTGGCTTGAACACACCGCTCCTCAGAGTACCAGCGGTGAAACTAGCGGCCATATATGTCTCCATGGCCCTTTGAGATGGAGAGATGCAGGTTGGTGCTCTCTCTACAGCTCTGCAGTATCTTTATGCTCTTGTATGGCTCCCTGGCCCATGTGCAAGAGCCTATTGGATCTGGGATGTTTGATACTGAAATCGGCCTCGTGTACTTTCACCAAACCTTGTTGATGTTGCGAAGCTGAAAAGAAAAGACGTCATCATGTGAGAATGATTTAAGTTCACCAAACGCCGCTTCGTTTGCATCCAAGTGCTACTTCAAGCATCTCGATTATGCAACTCGCATAGCATCCCATAGCATCCTGAATGCTTTCTCCCATCTTTCCACTGCTGTAATCCTCCTAAGCAGGACGCACATCACTCTCCAGGCTGAGGTACGCCTCCCATTTCTTCATCACCTCCTTGTCGTCCTCCCAAGCCTCCACGTCCTCGCCCATCTCGTCGTTCGACTTCTCCGCCGCCTTGGCCATCGTCTCGTTCTGCGCCTTTAGCTCCTTGATCCGTGCCTCACACCTCTCGATCTCCGTCTCATTCTTCTCGCGAGACTCGGCCCATATCTTGTTCCAGGTCGAGAGATGCTCTGACTTCAGACGGTGCTGGTCCGAAGCCTTACAGAAGCGGGCGTAGTCATTCCGAGTGGTGAACTTGCGGTCTTCACGCTCCTCGTCCGCAGCGTCGAGAGTGCCGTACTTCTCAATCAGGATACGTTGCTTCTTGGCGTTGGTGTCGACGTTGTGAGTTTGGTCGGTAGATTCGGTAGTAGTAGAACGCTCGCCGCCTGTCTGCTCCGCCGCTCGTGAACCAGGGTCCATCTTTAGGTCGCTCTGGGAGACTGCAGAGAATGGCGAAGTGTCGCGGCTTGGTGAGGTTTGTGCAGTCATGGTGATGTGAGATGGTTGGTGTCGAAAGGTTGTGGATGTGGATGTCTTTATACTGTTGCGTATGAGAAGTTGTGGTCTAGATGTTGTGGTTGAGGTGGTATGTTTGAGAGTGGCGTGGATGGCTTAAATATTGTCAGAGAAAACGAAGTGGTCCATGCATGCAAATGGAAGCAACCAGAAGCTTAGCGCAAACGAGCGTAGGCAGCAGCATGTGATCGTCCGAATACGTACTAGCGTGATATCGGGTGAAAGCGGCCGGACCCAGGACCGTCCAGAACACCGTAGCTGCCCGCATTGCCAGAATTGATCAGGGACGATACTAGGAACAAAAAGAAGGGTATCTTACCAGCCCAGCATAGAGCTTTCCGGCCGGTTCTGCCCTCACAAAGCCCAGCTCGACGTCGGTTGATCTGTAGGCTTGCATCAGCCCTTATAGCTAGACCGTATGTGACGCAGCGATGTAGCACAAGCAGCAACGTTACATCGCAAACGTCGCCTGACCCGCTTCCCGAGAACTCACATGCGCAGCCAGGAGACCAACAAACGCCCTTCGACCACACTCTGCTCGGTATGCCGCCCGAGATACGCCTGATCATCATCGAGCAAGTCTTCGACATCCACAACGAAGATGTCCAGAAACCTCTGAGCTTCGACAAGGACTTCGTCATTGGCCCAGCGCATGCGCTGTTGCAAGTCTGCCAGAGCTTGCGCAAAGAAGCTGCGCCAGTCTACCGCAAAATCAGGCATGTCCGAATTAGGAACCTGACGCATCTCCGTCGCTTAGTCCACCAAGCACCACATGAAGCTGACCAATTGATCGACCTCCATATCTCGCAGATCTCTGGGCACTGGCCTGGCTGTGGCCTCGCGCAGGCAAACGGCCATTGGCCTCTCACGGTACTCTGGCCGGACACAGAAGTGGAACCAGGTCTCGGCCTGCTTGTCCACCTACCGCAGCTCCGGCATCTGCACATCGACACCAACTTCTTGCTCGAGCATTACACCAGAATCGGCGAGTATAGCACTAAACGCTTGGAGAAGAAGTTGTGCGCGGCGTTGCCAGATGATCTGCCGAAGCTTGTACTGCTCGAGATTACAGGAAAGGCGAGCTACATGACCTGGAATATGCTATTCTCACGGGGCCTGGAGCTGCAGGAGGGGAAGTGGAAGGTGCAGAAGCGGAGAGATCGGGTTGAAAAACCGGAGGAGGCAACACAGTGGCTGGGGATAGATCACTGACTTTAAAGCCACAGCTTCCGCGGATGTGCACGGAAATCAGACTTGCTGGGAGGACGTCTATCGTGTGCTGTTCCGCGGTGAATTATGTGTGTCCTTTCCGGTCTCGTGCTCAGCTCGAGCTTCCATGATCCTTCATGATACCTCTTCGGCCAAACACCGTTGACCGGGTTTCACCCTTTCCGAGAAGCTCACCATGCAACCAACTCGAAACCAGAAATCTTCAAGCCTTGGGCACACCATCTAGAGAGCTCTGAGCCTCCTCTTGGTCTTCGGCTATACTGCACTTGCCCACGAGGTAGCAGAAGAGCAATGTATTAGCCAACTCCGAAGCAGCGCGCACTGAGCCAAAGTCACCGTCTCCCGGCAGTGGCGCCACCACAAGCATGACTGTGTCATTCTCCAGGGTTCTCTCGTCCATGATAGCGAACAGTTCGAAGTCTACGTCGGTCCCGTTCCGGCGAAGCTGCTGGAGGAGAGTAGTGCACTCCTCAGGCGTCTTGCCCTTGAATGGCGAGGCGGTGGCGCTGCCGGTAGTGTAACCGTGATCGGAGGGCTCAGTGCATGTCTCCGTCAACATGTCAACGAAGGCCAGATTGTGAATCATGGCATCGCCGTAATCTTGATTCTGCTGGAGTAAACGATCCCCGACCTCTGCGGTGATGTCTGCGGCACAGCAGACAGTGAAAAGGCGACCGGTGTCCGCGTGTATTATAGCGTTCGAAGACATGAGAGGGAGCGCTCAGTGGTGCACCTGTGCTTATGGGCGAACGACTACAGTGCTTGCAGCAATTCAGGATGAGACTGTAGAGGATCGTAGAGGATCGTAGAGGATCGTAAGATGCAAACACTGCTCGGGTCGCGACCAGCATTCAGCTGGGTTGGCTGGAGCCGGGATCTTGTGGGAAGGCGGCGCCTGAAGTTATTGTCCGGTATTCCCTCGCGACGTACGTCCCTCGTAACAGGTGCCAGTAGTTACAGTAGTCCTCGAACATATCTCCAGGATGTTATCCTGTTCTTGCTGAAGCGTAGCTGCAAGATGGGCCCGTCACGCCCGTGCTGCCGAGGAAGACCCACAGTGAGTCATCCTGCCGAGTATATGTACATTTCTTCTCCTACACTTTGGTTCCTTCTGCACAATGCATTGCTCACCGCTCTGAATGCCTATTCACAGCATCGACGCGCTCATGAGCAGGTCACTTCGGCTGGTCGATCTGGCTCTGCGAGGACCGAAAAGCGCAGGCCATGCTTAACGATCCATCGGCCAGATGCACAACACAGGGGTCCGGCTCTGTATCTGAGTGTCTCACAGTCGGCACCAGTAGCGGCTGGGGCGACTCGCCCACCCATTGGGAGTTGACGGTGGAAGGAGGACGTTCCGAACTAGGTGCAGCGCCCAGCGAGGCCGTCCTCATAGCATGATGGGTATACTTTTGGTCATGACCTTCTCAATGTCATGCTCATATACCTTGATCGCTTAGATTAGAACCACTGCGACTTATTGCAAGCTGTAGTGGGAGCACAGGCGAAGGTGGCGTTCTCATCAGGGTCGTAATAGCCGAGACGTGCGCTGGAATCTGAGCGTACATCATTGACTTGCCACACTCTAGATAAGCTCGTCCCTCATCCACTGTGCGTGATGTCTGGCGCGCCTGCCGTTACGGCAGGATAGCAATGACGGCAGGGTAGGTAAGTAATCATTCGTATTTCCTTTCGCTAGGCTACCCAATGGTCTACGCATGCCGCACGCAGCGTTCCCAAAGCTCAAGCCGTTATCCATCCGACGGTAGCCCTACTCAACCGCTCATTGCGCATGTGATATACCGGAGACGCCTAGTCCTGCTCGATATCCTTGCTGAACTTCTCCAAGCGCTTCTCCTCGTCCTCCTCACCCACGTCACCACGCTTACTCTTCTTAAACCTCGTCTTTTCCGTAGCCACGTACGCAATAATCTTCGCATGGTCGAATTCGCGCCCATCACACTTCTCAGCAAACGCCTTAGCAGCCATGGCGTCGGCGAAGCGCGCAGTCACCACTCCCTCCTCCTCTTTGTCATAGACGACCACATTAACGACCGGTCCATGCTTCTCAGCATCCTCTTGCGTAAGCGCCTTGATCTCATCGATAGCCTCTTGTCCCTCATCCTTCATCTCCTCGAGCGTGAACATGTGCTTGAGAACGACGACTTTATCGAAGCGGTTGGAGGTAGCGGTGATGGCAGAGGGATTGTCGTCGTCATCAGACCAGTCGGCGAGGCGCTCATTCATCTTCTGCGCCGTCTCGATGGCCTTTTGACGGTCGCGGTTGGACTTCGTACCCTTCTTCTTCGCATCGTCGGTCTTGAGCGGCTGGTCCTTCTGCGACTTGTAGGCGGTGTCGGCGGGGACGACGCGCATGGGGCCAGCGGTGCCAAGGCGGAAGTCAGTCTCGTCGCTCATGTTAATAGCGATTTTGACCGACTCTGGGCGGTGGTACACTGTGTCTTTTTAGCAGGTAGGACTGTGGAGTGAGGAGTGAGGGCGCGACATACCGATCAGGGCCTCTCCCTTGAAGTCGCCGTCCTCGTCGTAGTACATCTTGATACGCGGGTCGGTGCTGTCGATGGACTGCGCAATCAAGCCGTACTTGGAGAACTTTGTCTTGAGATCCTCGAACTCAGCGTCGCTGGGGATGCCAGTGACGTAGATGGCGCTGTTGACCTTCATCTTCTTGGGTTCCTCAGGCTTGGTAGGCTTCTGCTTCTTCTTGGGCGCCTCCTCGGCTTGGTAGTTGAAGAGGTCCTGTATAACATGATCAGCGCGAGTCATAGAGGTAGTGGCAGTGTACTCACGTCGTCATCGTCACCCGTCTGCTTTCTCTTCCTAAGATCAACAGCGGGTGCGTCCTCATCCACGCCCTGGACGGCGTATGCCTTGCGCTGAGTCTCAATCTCTTCCTCTGTCATCTACACAGAAACGCCACAGAAGTCAGATGGTCCCGCTATCATTGCTGATAGGGTTGTCGCAGGCCAGAAGCCTGCCTCGTAATGGTGTTGTAGACAGGGTTCATACCGTTGGGACCCATTTGCCGACTCTTGATGCATACTCCCACTCGCTGCCATCCTCTGCTTCGAGTACGTACGCGTCTGCTTGCTTGCTGAATGAGATGCGTGGATCGTCCGGGAAATCCTCTGGGTCTGTCGGAAACGGCTCGCGTGCTGCCATTGTAGTGACTGTGATGACGGTTAGAGTCTCACGGTCACGGTACTACGATCAATGTGCTGGCGGCGACTACGTTGGCTCTTGGCTGCCTGTGTTTGAGGGAGATTCGTGGAAAGCGCAAGTCGAAGGTTGAAGGTTGGAGCTCGAGGACTAGCGCGATTTACGTCAGCGACGAGCTCGAGTCATGTCTCGATTGCTGCCTCAGGTGTCACCGATCTCAACATACTATCTCAGCTTCCTCCATCCAAGCAACCTTCAACCCTTCGCACCCGCCGGAGACTTCCCAGACGATTACCGCATCTGCCTCCACAACAAAGCAGACGCCTATGGGTTACGTCTCGTCTTTCCCATGTCATCTTTGGGCGCCCTTATCGTCCTGCAGGCGACTTGGGTTGACATGGAGCTTGGGGATGCTTCAACCGTTTCCGCGATCAAGACATTGTCATTGAGCATCTGCGCGCATCCTCCGGAGTGTCCACCGTTGCTTGGACCTTCGAGACTAACAAAAATTGCTCTCTGCCTCCCCTGCTAGCTAACCTACGAAGTGGCCTGCCGAAGGCTGCATGACCACTGGTGGGGTGGTTGTCTCAAGAGGCTGAACAGCACCACGTCGGAACCTTTCTTTGAAAGCCCGGCTTCTCCGTCCGACAGTCAGCCATGGCATCAGACACGATCACCATCTCCGATGAAGAGCTACACGCGACAGCTCGCCAGCTGTACAAGCCCATGAAAAGATGGCAAACCAGGATCGTACGCTTACATCCTGGACAGCACGACGATGTGCTGGTAGCGGACTTACTCGTCGCAGGCCTCCTCAAGCATGAAGGCGTGGTGCTCAGCATGGACGAGGAAATCGTCACTTACGAGGCGATCTCCTACTGTTGGGGCGTGCCTACTAAGCAGACATCGCTCGTCATAACGAACGGTCTACAACTTGCCGTTAATCCGGCGTTAGCTGGCGCCCTTCGTTGCTTTCGATGTGCGGATTCATGTCGGTACCTTTGGGCAGATGCTATCTGCATTAATCAGCTCGATGACGCGGAGAAGAGTATCCAGGTCCTGAACATGTTTGCGATCTTTAAGACGGCGAAGCGTGTGCTTGCCTGGCTTGGCAATCAAAAGGCAGGCACTGCCGACGCCATCTTATCGTACATCCACTCGAGAACAGACGAAGGACACTCTGGTGCTAGTCGGGTAATGCAGCCGGATCTGTACGATGATCTCGAGGACCTATGCTCGAGACCCTGGGCGCGCCGGATCTGGATTCAGCAAGAGGTGTATGCCGCCCAAAAGCTCACCCTCTTTTGTGGCTCCCTTGAGCTTTCTTTGCAGGAGTATTGCGACACGGTGGGCACACTGCTGGAGATTTCAGGCCAGCAAGGCTCTATAGCCGTTCAGAAGCAACATGCTGTGCTCCTCGCTCTGTTGCGCGACCACGGTAGGGAAACCGATCTGGGGTTGGAGAGGAGAGTCATGACCAAGTGGCTAAATCGGAGCTGGCACGACACTGATTCACGTTTGGTTCTGGGAATAGACATCAGTCTTGCTAGCTGTCTCGACGTCATCTTACAGAGGGGTCAGTTTCTTGAGGCGTCGGACGCTCGAGACTATATTTATGCGCTCGTGGGCTTGAGCAATCATCCCATGGCAACAGGCAGCGGATCGGAGAACGATGCCATTGGACTGCGCATTGACTACACCCGAGGTGTCTCGCTTGTCTTCCAGGATGCAACCAAGGCCCTATTGAACCGGGACAGAAGCCTCCAGCTTTTGCTGCTCATCCAGACACCGAAGACTGGACCCTTGGGCAGCGTCTTGCCTTCATGGACTGTAGACTGGACGCAGAAGCCGCACCCTGCAC
>JAKLLW010001413.1:0-15382 GCA_022814695.1 Neocatenulostroma microsporum
GGCTGATCGGATGTCTTGAAGGCGTTGAACATGGCTGTGCGGTTTGATCGTATTCTGAAGGCGAGGAAGAGGCCGAGACCAACACCTATGACCGAGCCGACGGTGACGTGAGTTGAAACGGTGGAGGCGGCTGATTTGAGTGCGGTCCTGTCTTGCTCGTTGAGACTACAGGACTTTGTTAGCCTTTGACACCCCTCGAAAGGATTTCAGAGGACTCACTCATGCTGCATGTGCTGCTCTGCGAGAGCTGCCAGGTCGGGCCCAAGGCTCTTCCTGAAGTATGCTAATGAGTCGGTAGACATGGTGGGAAACTTGCTCTTTTGGTGCTCGTCGCAAGGTTTCACAAGGTATCCGTCCGCTGAGCGCTCGCAGCGGTCGCACCGTTTCGTGGGATTTAAGCTGTAGAAGAAGCTGCCAGCTTTTATCGGCGGCATCGCGTCCGGAAAGCGTGCCTTTGGATGCAGCTGCCACTGCCACTGCCGATCACACGTCACATCCGTTGCACCCCCAGACCCCACATCCTCGGCCCAGCTCGCGTCCAGCCGTTCCTGCTGTTTCCGCGTGATCCCTGCCACCCCTGCCTTTTTACATGCACGAACGCACATGGCAGGTAGCCTCATCACTCAGTCAGCACCGCGAGAAGGCGTTCTTTCAGATTGACGGCCCAGTATCGCCTGTCGTGTCACTACAACAAAGGAATTGCGATTTGGGTCGCAAGGCTGATGACCAGACCCGAACCCTTTTTCTCCATCAGCATCCCGGCAAGGCTTGGTCGAGCATTATCATTCGTGGCTTCGCGCAATAGAAGGGAGGGCTCTACGCGAGCCAGGGATTCCGCAGTATGAGCGAGATGGTAGCTGGGCGGCATTGCACCGCTATGCGCAAGAACATCCTATACCTCAACACCCGAGGATGATCCGTACGCCACAGCTCTGCGATATGCCCATAAGCTCTTGGAAACGAAAGGCCTATCCATCATAAAGATCTCACCATTCCAGGGCCGCGTCCGGGTAATGCAACGCATGTTGTTGAACGCGCCCGAAGCCCATAGGCAGAAGGACGCCAGCCATCAGAATACACTAGTGCCCATGCATCGGTCCAGTATTGTTCATCTTCGTGGAAAACATCGCCCGGAGGGATACGGTCGTCAAGGAGGACATGGCTGATACCATACCTACGATCCCGTAGTAGCCTGTTCACGGATCCAGAAACTCGGCAGCAAGCCAAGAAATACTGTGATACAGAAATCATAGGACTGGACCGGCGACGCGAAGGCTTCCACTTGATACTGGTAGGTCGTGAAGCCGGCCATCAGATGCACGGTGAGCCAGAGCTGGTATTGACGAATGTCATACTCATTGGAGATCTCGGGGCGACAGGCTGGAGCGCAGCTTGCTGTAGACCGTGGGCAACAAGAACACTCATCATAGCTTCTTGCCGTGTGCGGTGAACTTTAAAGGCGATGTGGGAGCCTCATACACCTCCAGCGATACCATTGACGCCATTTTAGGATGGTGCAAGCGAAGGCCGAATTCGGCCCGCCACGCTGTTTGATGTCCGACAACCTCCGGTCAACAATCTTTCCGACCGTACCTATTGCCATTCTCGCACTCGTCGTAGAATCAACACATCGAATGCGATATGATCAGGGGCACACGAAGTACTTGTAACAATGACAGTCAGATTCATCACACAAAGCAAGCTCTTACCAACCCGAAAGTCGGCAGTCGTCGCAACCGTGGAGCTCCAGGCTTTCTCTGACGCGGCTACGTATCTGCTCCCATGTATCTGGCATCTGTGCCTCACTACTGTGCTCTCCACCTGCAGCTACAGGCTACCTCGCGCAATCATTGGCGGTAGATTGCAGCTGATTGCTTGCCCGACCTCGAGATGGACCGGGGCGCATCGGTGTGGAGGGAGCCCTTGGGAGGGGCAAGATGCAGGTTACGGACAGCATCTGACAGTAGGTTTGCTAAGATACTTCCCAATACTGCTAAATTTCGAGGACCAATGTTCACGATCTTGCATTCCTTGCTTATTGTGTCCGAGCGTGGTGTGTACAGTGGCGAAGCTTTTGGCAAAGGGCTATGTCGGCTGCTGAGGCCATTACTATTCCATCTCCTTCTGTATTCTTGAGAGCGAGCCCGGCCCCGCCATCGCCGCCTAAAGCGACCCAACATGTGCGACAGCGGAGTTTGGAGAACAAGAAGAAGGCGTCGAGGAAGGGTAGTGCGGCCGCTGGTGCTGCTGGCGAAAGCAGTGTAGGCAAGCCGAAGCAGTCGAAGAGTCGCAATGGTATACTTCGCGGCGTGGTCTATGATGATACTTACAATAGAGGCTGACGGACCGATGAACAGGCTGTGTGACTTGCAAAGCGAAGCGCCTTAAATGTGGCGAAGAAAAACCTGGATGCCAGCAATGCAAGCGCAGGAACGTCGACTGTGGTGGTTACAAGAAGGACTTCAAATGGCGGCCATTCGAAGAAACCAATGTTAAGATAAACATTGATCGGCAGAAGCGAGGTATGTCTAGCGTGGAGCTTGGCGATATGTTATATGGCAGTTGCGTAGCAAGGTTTAGCCCACGAACTAACACGAACAGCAGCAGCATCGCCGCCCACTCAGGCGTCTGCCAACTCATCAAAGCCGGATACACCCTCGAGCGAGACTGCCCCCTCCCTGCCCGCGACCGAGAAGCCAACATATGCTCGCCGCAAGGACAGCAAGCGGCCAAGCACTGCTGACGATGAGCTGCCCACAACGTCGCTACCCCAAAGGCCGGCTAAGGCGAAACGGAAGCAGAAGGCTACAGATAGTAATAGAAAGGCAACTGCCTCGGAAGAAGCCCACCCACAGCCAGCAGCTCCGGAGGACGAAGCAGAAGGGCGCCCTCGATCTCCGAGTGTGAACCTCGATGCATTGGATCTGGAACCCTCCTCGCTTCTTTCAGGCTTACCTCCCTCAGGCCCATCACCCACATTGACAGAGATTCTCGCTCCGTTCGCAAACGATGCTCAGCCGGACGATGACTTCATCAACTTCTCTTTGCCAGAAGGCATGCACTTCCCTCTGACACCACTGCCTGCTATCGATCCGACGCATCTTGAGCCTGGTATCTTGGACGGTGACGTGGAGGATATCGACCGTGAAGAAGATCCTGCCGATGCCTTGACGTACCTCATACACTCCAACAGCGCATCTCCTTCGCAGTCCAACTCGACCTTGTCCCCTGAAGACTGGAATGCGCTGTGGCAGGGTCCGGTCAACTACCTCTACAGCCAGCCATACTTCGCCCAAGACAGTCCTGAGATGCTCACGTTCCGGTTCGATAGGCTGACTTGCGGCATTCTGTCGGTCATGGATGGCCCGAACGAGAACCCGTGGCGTACTCTAATTTGGCCGCTTGCCCAGCACTCACCTGCACTATATCACGCAGTGACTGCAATGACAGCTTATCACTCGTCTACAGACGTGCCTGCTCTGCGTGTGGCCGGCCACGAACATAAGCAAGAGAGCTTCCGGTACATTCAGGAGGGCATCAGAGACGGAAGCATGACCGACCAGACTGCCATTGCCACAGCGCTGGCACTTGGCTTCTCCGAGTCCTGGGATCAGCACACAGCTTCTGGCAACACCCATATCAAGGGCGCACAAATACTGGTCAAGCGGGCACTCGAAGCCCACCAGCGTAACCCATTGGGCGGTGTTGAACTTGCACGCTTGAAGTTCCTCTGCAACGCTTGGGTGTACATGGATGTCATCGCCCGGTTGACCTCAGTGGACAGCGATGAGTCGAACGACTTTGACAATACCTTTCTGTTCACGAATGATCAGCCGAATATGGTAATGGGCGACTCTGGTGCACGTGGCTTTGGCATCGACTTCGGAATGCCGATTGATGCTCGTCTGGATCCGCTTATGGGTTGCGCCAACACCCTGTTCCCACTCATTGGTCGCGTAGCCAACGTGGTACGGAGAGTCTGCAGATCGCAGAGCAACAGCCCAGGCATCATAAGCCAAGCGAATGATCTCAAGTTGGCGCTGGAAACGTGGGAGCCGCCTGATTACATTGAATCACCCGAGGATCCGACGACACATGTACAGCATACGCTGCAGACCGCTGAAGCATACCGCTGGGCCACTTTGCTCCATTTGCATCAGTCGGTACCAGAGCTTCCGTGCATGTCCGCGTCGGAGCTTGCGCAGAAGACCTTGCAGTATCTGGCTACCGTACCTTTGGCGAGCCGGACTGTCATCGTGCAGATCTACCCGCTGATGGTTGCCGGCTGCGAAGCGGTCACTGAGGAGGATCGACAATGGGTCCGGGACCGGTGGCAAGCCATGGGACAACGTATGCGCATTGATGTTATCGACAAGTCAGCGATAGTTACCGAAGAAGTCTGGAGACGGAAAGATGCCTACGAGGCTCAGCCAGCGCAGATGCGGAAGCTAGTGGCTACGGCAGATTTGCAGCCAGCGCGGCAGAGAGGTGCACCGCTTATCAGGACGGATGAAGGGTTCCAGGATACTGATCCCGGCAAGACTGGCATGGTCTTCAGCTATGTTGAGGCGGACGTGGACGGTAAGCCGGCCATCAGGGACAGGTTCCCAGTCAGGCCAAACGTTCCGAATCGTGTCATTGGAAACTTGGACACAGCCTATACAGTACGTGGGCATCTGCATTGGGTTGGTGTTATGTGGGACTGGGGATGGGAAGGTACGCCTGCTGTTCACGATGACTGGCGGCGAATGCATGCTGATACTTCCCGCAGTCCTCCTCGGTTGATTTGATCATCAAGACTGAAGACCCTCACGGCTATACGAATGTTGGAGCTACTCAAGCCTACTAATGATGCATTTCGGTCCTGGCCATTACCCAAATTGATCGTGCCTTTGCGCACCGACAGTCGAGCGATTGAGCGAGTATGGTGTTGGGTGGAGTCTTAAAGACAACCGCTTGGTTGGAAATAGATATACACGCATAACGAACGGTGCCAGGAGTGCTCTTGAACACATGACTCCCTGCTTAAGCACTGCCAGTGGTCCAGTTCGACCAAACACAGTCACGTGTGGACTGGAAAGTATACCCCAATTAGGCAAGAAGCTCTTATGACAGCTTCACCTCCTAGACCTCTCATCACGTAGTATCAGATACCGATAAGTACCCGCCGACCCATCAGGTTACGAAGGGCCGGAGCTACCGCGTGCGTGGTGCCAGACACGTACCTGTCGCATCGTCTCCATGACCTCTACTGTTTGCTTTATGAGGACAAGCACTCCAGCGTGCATGCTCCCTACCGCCGCGCGAATGCGATTGCGAGCAAGCATATAGGCAGTCTGCTCGCCTACTGCAGGTACAGTATCTTTACATCTACTTCACTTCCAGCATTAGGTACTGTTTTCCAGTCTACCAGATCTACCACCAACCGATAGCCAGACAGCTTCAAAGCAGCTTTAAAGGTGAGCAAAGTCCTTCTCTCGTTCCCGTCACAATCTTAGACTACGACCGGGCACATCCTTTTCGAGAGACGAGAGCAAGACGCAGTCACAACGTTCGGTACACTTGAACTGATCATGGCGGCGACGTTGAAGGCTATTCTTAAGCCCATCTTCCCTTTCTTCTTTTCAGACAGTCAGTCGGCAGCATTGGCATTGGCATTGGCATGGGACATTAATGGCTAACTTCTGCAATGCAGACAACATGGGTTCCATGGGAGACGGTCCAGTATCCTTCACCTACCTCCCGCAACAACAGCAGGAGTTCAAGCCACCTCTCATCGCCAATGAGAACGCCTTCCTCGGAGACGTTGCCACCTCACAAGATGCCGACCCGAAAGCACCAGTTAGCTGCGGCTTCTACAGACTGGAAAAGGGTAAGCATACGTATCTTCACTTCATGTCCCACGGCCATAATGGCTGACAAACCCCAGGTACTCCATTGGTATACGAGTATACCTACCACGAGATGAAGATCATCCTAGAAGGACACTTCGACATCAGCGATGAGACCGGCAAGAAGGTCCATGCAACCAAGGGTGACGTCTTCCACTTCCCAAAGGGAGCGAAGATCACGTTCACGACCGAGGACTACGGTCTGGCATTCTTCACTGGGCAGAGGAAGGAGGGTGGGGCTTAAGGTGGAGAGGCCAATAACAGGTACTAGCATGAGTGAACGGCGAGCATGACGACATTCTTGTATGCGCAACATACATTTGCACAGTACAATCAGTATCCTGTGCGAAAGTTCCCATTCGCATTGCCGCTTGCATCTTGCCATGGGCTAAGGACCATCCATCCTCTCTGTGACTCTCCTCCATCCCTTTCGTAGCATTAATTCTTTGATGCGAGTGAGTAGTTTTAGTCAAACAGAGTGCGCAGTGTGAGAGCCTTCTCTCGCGGCTAGGCAAGGTTTTTTATTGAAGGATACAACACGGCTTCCATCCGCATGCCTGAGTACGCGCTTCGTCTGCCTCGTTCCCACCCTCTTCTAATGATGGTGCTTTTCTGGCAGCGTGTTGGGGAGCCAAAAAGCATCCAAGCCGCGCGGAACGCCATTACCAGCCACCGCACCAGTCCGAAGTACCTCAGCGATTTAATTCGCGATGAATCCGGCGGTCGTTCTGCATGCGAGATGCTGAACCGCGCCGTCCAATCGATTGGTGCGATCGGGGGACCACTACTCCATCTCAAAATCGCAAAACAGTAGTACGCTTCTCCATCTCACACAGCGCCTTCTTCTCCTCCTTAAACCTCTCCGTCGGTACCGTGTTCGCGAACCAAGTCGCACTGAACACCCGCGGACACCCCATCCCGGAGCTCAAACCACGATGGATCTTCAGAAGGCAGCGTACCAGCTGCACCACCTTGTGGGTCCCACTCGCGGCCGAGATACTCGTTGACGCACGAGCGCTCCTCGAGCTCATCTGGCTCGAATTTGAAGGACCAGCTGGCTTCGCAAGCTGGGACACTACATCGAGGTAATAGTGCCAACTCCAGATTCTTTGGTACAGAGAATGCCTTGATTTCCGCCTCCAAGCCATCGTGACCTGGGCTGAACAGGACTTTCGTGTCGTGCGTAGTGACGTGTTCGCAGATGGGTAGCTTGATGGCGTAGAACGCTTTCATGATGTCGAGGGTGCTGAGACGCTCCCCGTTCTTGACTCGCAGTATGGCGTACTCCTGGTAGAGATCGACAAAGCCCCAGACGTCCATCTCGAGCTTGTATGGCGAGTGCTCCGTACGCCAGCCAGCATTTTCCTCAACGTCGAAACAGGGCCGGTGATCTAGTGAATCGCACTTGTCAATCAGTGGCCACCCTTCCTCATTGACAGCCTCCTCGCAAAGCGCTGCGAGACCCTGGTGGTCAATTGCTCGATGCGAGCACAGCCGGGGAATGCGCTTGGAGGCAGTGCATCTTCTCTCATGCGCATCCTTCTCAAGCTCCGCAGTTTCGAAGCACAATGAAACGTGTGCATCTTCGCAGTACCCGCAGCCTCGAAGACCCGTATCGGCCTTCCCAGTGATCCGGGAGTCTTCGGCATCGAAAAATCTTCCGCGCCCCAGCAAGTGGCTCAGTGCCCCTTTCTCATGCTAGTCAGGAGATGGGTCGCGGTCGCGCAAGCTTTGCAGCCGCCAAAAGTAAGGGCCCGCACGTCGCAGGCTGAAGACAGCTGTTCGTGGGAGGTATTCGGTGATGTCGAGCAGGAGCTTGAGTGGTAGGTCTGTCAAGCGGCGCTTCTGGGTTTCGAGGCACCGCGGCTCGGAGCAGCCAGTCGGCCTCATAAGCTCGATGACGATAGCCATGGCGCAGATTTGTATCGTAGTTGTGCTGGGGCTGGTTATCTTTCGGGTACAGGAACAGATAGAAGGTTGAGGATCGCAAGTTCTCGCACCAGGGAAGCCCCACATGTAGTTGTGAAACTCGCCTCGAAATTTGATCAGAGAATGATGTCATTGTCTGTCACATGTCAAACAGACAGCGCTTGCAGAAAGTCCAGCCAAACAGACTCGGTACCAGCCAAAGACAGTTTTGGTGAATCGCGGAGGCGCGTCTGTCACTTCAAGTTGTAGAGGTTTCTGCTCCGCACGACAACGATCTTGATAGCGACACGGATTCTAGGTGGCCAGAAAGCACTCAGGGATGCATCAGTGGGGTGTCAATGAGGTCAGCACGAATACAGAGTCCATGAACGCAAAATCAATTTTCCTACAGATCCACCTCATCGAATTTCCCATCCTCTTCCGCAGCATCCACCATCTCTTGCACGGTGCTACTCTGCTCCGGCTCATCATCATGGTCCTCCCCATCTTCCGATCCTTCATCATTACCCTCGGCATCTCCTGCCTCAGCGTTCCCACTCTTCTCCGCATCCTCGCCCTCCTCACCCTCCTCCTCACTCTCCTCCCCAGGCTTCTCAGCCAAAGTAGTCCCACCAATACTGCTATACCCATCGGTCTCAGCCGCCGCCGCCGCTCCATCCCCAGCCATCTTCGGAGGCGGAGCCGGTGGACGCGTCTCACCACTCTCACTCCCACGCGGCAGCTCCCTGGTCGGCCTCGCCTGCTCCGGCGTTGGCGGCGTGTGCTCGATACGCGGGCTATCCCTCATCTGCAGCGTACTGACACTCTGCCTGCTCTCCTGCCTTCCCTGCTCCTGTTGCTGCTGTTGCGCACTAGGCCCAATCTGTCTCTTACTCGGGTCCGCATCCAGATAATAAGACCTCACACCCACAATCCTGCCTTCCCTTTCACAGCCTTTGACCCAATCAGGCACCACGACCGGGATATTAAGCTCAAGAGCCTTCTCATAAGACTGGCCCCTCGGCTCGGTACAGACAAAATGCGTAGTATCAATCCTCACCTGGTCAATCATCTTGGCGCCCATGCTGTTGACCGTCTCCGCCAAGCTGTCCTTCAGCGGGCTGGGCATAACACCAGGCGTAATGGTGATGCCATGCAGATCAGTCATTTTGTGCGTCTTGACCGTCAACTTCTCACTCCCGTATTGTCCCGCGCTCGTCCTGAGCACGAGATGGAAAGTATACTCCGTATCCAGCGCCAGACCCGAGATCTTGGTGCTCATCTTGCCCATGGGGATATTGCCCGCCTTCGCTCCATTGCGGTATAAGGACAGAGAGCGCAATTCGGCGGTCGCGAGGTCGATGGGATCCCATTCGAGTACGACGCTAGTTTGAGTGGCATTGCGACAGCGGAGGACGGGTGGTTTGGGAGAGGAATTGCCAAAGGTGGACAGCATCTCGCATTGCAGCGAGTTGAACTTCTGCTCGGCGACGAGTTCGGCGTGTTGGTTGCGCGAGACGTTGATGTCGACTATGCTGCCGCTGTGGATGCCTTCGGGTAGGAGGATCGATGGGAACTCGATCTATGTGGGAGGGAGTATGGGTTAGACAGCTGGCGTATATGTGTTGCATAGGGAAGGGACGGTATTGGGAGAAGGGAGAGGCATCAATCGACGTACTACTCGTTTGTCTTCTGTGAGGAGTACTGCGACACCAGCGTCGACCTTTCCGACGGTCAATGAGACGAGCATGATGGCGTTGCTGGGTATGCTTCGAAGTACTTCGAGATGGTTTGGTCGATCATCCAAGAAAGCTCCAATGGAGAAGCGGTCAAGTCCAGATGCATGTGCGCCGACTTGATTGGTCAAGGTCACCGGCAGCTAACGGAAGACCAATCTTGGCATTGTTGCCAACCACATCTTTGCCCCGACAGTAGTTTGCATGTGAACAGCAATTGATCACCCTCATAATCACGTCCTCATCGCCACCCCTCTCCCTTCACTCGCATCCTCCTCTGACGAAGCACCAACACTCTGCTTCGTCCCCTCAAACTCACCACACCACCCCACCCTATTCCCCGTAAAGATCTCCCAATTCGGCCTAAACTTCTCCTTCACCTCATTTCCATGCCCCCATCCAGCGTCCCAGGTTTCAAGAATCTCAAGCCCGCTAGCGCATCGGCTTCGGAGTCTGTATAGAGGATTGTAGGACAGGTCGGGCAACTGTAGTACGACGCGTTGTTGCCGTAGCCTCCTTTCCTCGTGAAAGGGGTGGGAGTGCCTTTGATGACGTTGAGCTTGAGGTAGGTCAGTTTGGTATCGTGGCTATGTAGAGCGCGAGGTGGAGGGGTGAGGGATGCGTACCTTCTCTGCAGGGACAACAACATTGACACTGCCATTCGGGCCAAAACTTTCATGGCAGGAGTCGCAGTGGCAGATAATCTACGCCACACCAGCGTCTTCCGTCAGCATACATACATACGGAGGTGGAGCTTTGCTTCTGCCATGAATGGAACGAGGCACTCGAAGCTGTGCATACAAGGTCCGTTGGCTCGCAATCGAGCTCATACGCTATCTCTCCGCATACACAGCTCCCTTTGAACATTCTGGACCTGGTCTGTGTGAGTTGATTGAACGGATCTGGTAGTGGAGGCGTAGAAGCAAGGTAGCTGTATAGTCTTCTGCTGAGAAACGAGATTCGCTCTGCATGTGGCTACGCTGTTTTCCAACGTGCCGTTGGCGGTCTGTTACTGTTACTATAGTACTTGTGCGTCGTTCAGCCGTACCTATGCGAGCGATGTCAGCGATGCAAGTAAGCAGGACGACCGTACCTTTTGGAAAATCCTTCACAGCGTTTAGCAACTTGTCTCCGCTCTTGAAACTCCGCGTTGCTCTCACGAAACGGACAAAAGTGTAATATGCAATCAATACCGGCTAAAAGATGCTAAACCATGGTCGGATACCTTACACATCGCTCGCTCGATCCTTCCAATATAACACCATACTCCCGAACGCCCACCCAGCGTTACGAAGATTGGGCCGTGCGCTCGTTCTCATCCTTTACCGCGACCTGCCTCGCTCTATCCCTCGGACTCACTTCCGTCTGCCCCGAGCTGTCGCCCGCCGCAAGCTCTTCGTCCACACCCTGCTGCTGCCCTTGCGCATTCGGGCCAATGTAGAAGAATAAAACAGGCTTGTCACGTCTCATCGACTGGCGCTGACGAGCATTGTCGAAGTGCCTATCAAGATCGTGCCCGGCCTGCTCTTTGTCGTCGTTATCGGAGTCCTCTTTAGCCTGACCTAACCAGAGAGTGGTCGGACCACTACCATTCTCCGGCAGCATCGAAGTCTCCACCGCTTTCCCAGTGCTCGCACCGCGCCCCTTCTGTGGTCTACGCAGTGGAGCCTTTCTAAGAACCCCACCGGTGTTGCCCGCCTTAGCCATTTGATCCCGGATCCAGTTAGCCTGCTTGGACGGCGTGTGCTGAGACGAAGACGGTGCTGCTGTCGAGCTAGGCGTCCGCTCGCGTGACCCATCTCTCCCGAGCGTGTGAGAGCTGGTTTCAGAGCCAGGCTGCGAGGCACCTTCAGAGGTAGCGTCGGAGAGCTTGTACAGGCCATTACCCTCGAACAACTTCACCCCAGCCTTGTTCGTCTTCATTGGCGACGGCGGAAAAAGCGTCGCATCTCCGCCGTTCCTGACCACCTCCTCAACATCGACATCTTCATCTGCCTCCTCGTTGCCGTCCTCCGCCTTGGCCTTCTTGTTCTTCTTCTTGTTGGACTTCTTTCTCTTCTTCTTGGGCTTGCTCTCCTCGGCTACTCCAGCGTCATCAGCAACATCAGCAGTGGTACTGATACCAAGACCAACATCAGCCAAAGCTCCACCGCCACTGTCCCCGCTATCGCAAACCCCAGGACCATCATCGTCCTCACGAAAGGACGGAAAGGGCTGCTGAAAGTGGCCACCGGACGCGGTGTCGTCGGTCTTGGCGGTCTTCTCCGCCTCCGGCGCAAGTGGCTCAGGAATGTCGCCGGCGATAGATTGCTTACGTGACTTGGCATCTGGTAAAGCATCAGTAGAATTCGCCTTGGCGGACGGCTCCGGGAGGGCATCAGCAGACTTGGAGTCAGTCGAAGAAGGCTTCGGGACAGCATCAGCGGGCTCAGAGTCGGTCGAACAAGGCTTTGGGACGGCATCACGAGCCCCAGGCTCCGGTGTAGCAGGCTTGGAGGAGCTGAACAGTCCGGTGATCTTCGAAGTCCAATATTGCGACTTGCTAGGACTAGCGTCTCGGGAAGGCCGCGCAGTTGATGGCTCGCTCGGCGCCCTCTCGGTTGTATCGCTCTTTGCATTATCAGGGATGCCGATATGTGACTCAGTTCTACCCTCCTCAACAACCGTGTCAATAGTGGCATTACCGGTGTCCGAACCGAAACCGAGGTCCTCATTGGGCGAGCCAGGCGTGGCCACACCGCTGGCAACACGGCTGGTAGCCTCGCTTGGAGCCTCTGACATAGCGGACATAGCATCTTCTTCCACCTTCGGCTTGCCCCTGATGGAGCCTTTGCCCTTCTGAGGCTTCGGCTTCTTCGCCTTCGACTTCTGCGGCTTGGCGAAGACACTGAGAGTCTCGGTCTGCGCTGGGC
The DNA here is from genome assembly GCA_022814695.1 of Neocatenulostroma microsporum. Lineage (NCBI taxonomy): Eukaryota > Fungi > Ascomycota > Dothideomycetes > Mycosphaerellales > Teratosphaeriaceae > Neocatenulostroma > Neocatenulostroma microsporum. Next base: position 12,448 of record JAKLLW010001413.1, read on the forward strand.
CCTTAGGCTTCGTAGCTCTCTTCGGCTGCTGTTGAACAGTATCTGGCTTCGCTGTCTCTTCCGTCTTCTCCGTCTTCTTCGGCTGGTTAACAGCATCATCCTTCTCAGGCTCCGCAGGTACAGCAGGTGTGGACGGCGCTGTCACGAAGGCTGGAGTAGGCGGAACAGACGCATTTGAGGCCGAGCGCTGACGCTCAGCTGCCTTCGTGCCATCATCGCTGGGCTTCTTTGGCTCCACGATCTTGACTTTGGGCAATTGCGGCACCGGTGCCTTCTTGTTCGCCTTCGAAGAAGCGGTGGAGGCTTCAACGGGAACAGCTGCAGGAGCCTCAGCGGGCAACGTCTCTGTAGCATCTCCAACCGTCGTAGTACCGTCTTCGGTAACTGTATTGGTCTCCTTCGGCGCAGACAGCTCGTTGCTAGTGGCGGCAGGAGTGATTGTCTCGGTCTTGCTGGCATCGGTTGCTGTGCTCTCATCACTGCTGCGATTATCCTTCCTCTCTGCCTGCCTCTGACACTCGGGTGTCGCACGCGCTGTATGGAAGCTGTCATCAGCCTGATCCTCGGTCGTCTTCTGTGGCGATTGGGTGGCCCTGACAGCACAGAGCACACCTGGCTCCGGCTGCTTCGGCGGCATGTCTCGTAGAGGTCCCTGCTGTGATGCCTCCAACTTGGGCTCATCTGCATGCAACACCTCGTTCACGGCGATTCCGACGTCTGTAGATGCCGAGCCTTCTGCTTTCTCCTTGACCTCAGCCTGCCCACGAAAAAGCTGCACATTGCTCTCTTCTGTAGGCTGCTGCTCGGTTGCCACGGGCTCCGAGATCTCAGGTAGACGAGTCTTGCGCTCAACATCTGGGCTGGCAGCAGGCTCAGGCTTAGTCTGGGCCTCCACACCAGGCACGCGCGGTTCTGGTCCATCCGTGTCAGTATTGAGGCTGAGTGCTTCCGGCTTCGTCGCCTGGGATGGTTCCTTCGCGTCCTTCGTCTTCTCGCCGTCCTCCTTCGTAGCACCCGCCGTCGTTGCAGCCTGTGCTACGGGAGCAAGAGAATCATCCTCCTTGACACTCGAGCTATAGTCAGCCTTGCCAGTCTCCTCGGTCTGCTTTGCTGCGGCTTGCATAGCATCGCTGCGAAGATCCTCTTGTTGCTTCTTGGGCTTCTTGGGCTTCTTCTTCTTCTTCGGCGTGGATGCGCCAGAAGCAGTCGGCGTAGTCGACTCGGACACGTTCTCCTTCTGCGAGACTTGATCAGAAGGGAGGTTCGCGGTTGGCGTATTCGCGGTTGGCATGTCATTACGCGGTGCCTGAATGCTAAAATCGCGCTGAGGACCTGGTGGAAGGAACTCCCCATGAGAAGGAATAAACGTCCGAGGAGGCCTGTTGTGCCCTGACCTCTGCAACGGATGGCTGTAACCCGGGTAAAAAGCGTGCTCTGAATCCCAATATTCCTTCGGTACGGCTATTGACAACAAACCGCCGTGCTTGCCTTGCCACAGGGTTCTATCCGCGGCAAGCGCCTTGCGCGCCATAGTGTAGTCGTCAAACTCCAGCCAGACATCGCGCTTGTTCTCTTTGTAAAAGGGTGGCTTCGCGACGGAGGTGGCGGACGTGGCGATTACAGTGTGGCCAGGCGTATAGAAAGATCTCTCAACGTCAGCAGTGGACACACTGTTATCCACCTGGAATGCAACGAGCTTCTTGACGTGCGTACAATCTGTGCCGATATGTGACCTCGTCAGAAGCTTCTCCGGGTATAATGCTGCTCGACGATCGTTCTCGTCATGGATCAAGTCGAGCTTGGGTGGCCATGATTCTGCGTGCTGGGTCTGCGGCTCCTGTGGAACGAATGGCGCACGGGTGAATGCTGAGCCCATCTCTGGGCGCTGGTGTGGCTTTGACGGCATAGTGAAGTCCCGATGCATCCCACGCCCCTGATCAGACTTGGATGGAAAGCCGCCATAAGGGTTTGCCTGCGCGCCCTGCATCATCTGTTGCGAGGGTGGTCCGCCGTAGCCGCCTGGACCGGAGAAGACGCGCCCAGGGGGCATATTCTCGTCGTGCTGCATGCGAGGCTGGTCGTTGTTGCTTCGCCAAGTCTTCTGCCCGGCCATGCTATTGCGACGGTTGCCGCCGAACTCGTGACCGATCGGCACATTGAAGTCTTGGGAGGGTCGACGCTGGTACTGCCCACCTTGATTGTAGCCCTGAGGCCGAGGTCCCGAGAAACTGCCACGGCTGCCTTTGCGACCTTTGTTGTACCTGCCACCACCACCGCCACCGCGCGAACCAATGCTGTTGCGGTGATCCCCCCCGCGCTTGCCACCATACATTTCCTCAGAACTCATAAAGTCGTTGTTGGATCCGCGATCGTTGTAGCGGCCGTTGGTCCGGTCTGGGAATGGCTCACCGAAGGCGCACGGGTCGAATGGCTGCTGGTGCTGGAGTTGACTGTAATCTTGAGGATGGTACTGCCCGTCCGCTGGTGGGAAATGCATACCAGCCTGCTGCGGCATCTGATTGGCGAAGGCGCTCTGGGATGGTGGCGGGCCATGAGGTTGTTGCATGTGCGGCATGTGCTGCGTCGGTGACGGCATGTAACCTTGCTGCCCACCTGATGGCATGCGCACCTGAGCGTGCATCTGATGAGCTGGCATGTTGCCAGCACCGGGGTTAGCCGGGTTGAGGCTCGGCGTTTGCTGGTAAGGCGGATCGTAGTACGTCGTGTTAGTCGTTGGATCGTACCGCGTCGGCGGGTTGTTGCGGTTGCCGTAGCTCTTGCTGCCTTTGCTATAACTATTGCCGCGCTTTCGACCTTGCATAGGTGGCGCGTAGTTGAAGTCGCCGGAACTATCTGCACGCTGACGCAGTGGGTTCTCTGGCACGAAGGGTAGTGTGTTTGGCGGCTGCGGCACCACCGCCAGGCCGACCTTGCT
>JAKLLW010001414.1:0-15382 GCA_022814695.1 Neocatenulostroma microsporum
GATCTTGCACAGCTCCGCGAAGACATTGCTGAACGTCTCAGTCGCATTCCTCCATGCCTTCACCGCGCAGTCCATGTGCATGTCATGCTGTTCCGTATCATCGACATTGGTCGTGTTGACGAGCTCGACATGGACTTTCTGGACGGTATCGCGCGCTTTCGATAGATATGCTCTTTGTGTGCTGACTTGCGATTGCGCGTGTTCCAGTGCAGCGAACAATGGCTGTGATGCAGCATAAGCTGCTTTGGAGTCGCGGCCTGACTTCTGTCGCTTCGTCAAAGCCATGCTGAGTTCGTGCTGTGGATGTTGGGTGTTTGCTGGAATGCGACAGGTTTCAGAGAAGGAAATGCCGTGGAAACTTTTGGTTGCAAGCGTCGATTCTTGCCAAGTGAAACGCGTTCGTGCACGTACCAACATTCACATGCCGAGCAAGGGTTAGGGTTTGGTTGCCGATTTCCGCACACTCGATTGCCATGGAATCCAGGTCCAAGGCTCGACATTACGATTCTGTACGAGCCAGTGACTGTAGAAGCGAACCGCGTGTTTGTGTTTGACGCAAATCATGTTTTTGTGTGATTGTTTCCCCGTTCTCTCCTTATGAATGTGACTTTTAACACCTTGTAGGCCTCAGCGTTGTCACCGCTTCCGTCAACATCTGGGTTAACCCAAACCCTAACCCTCGCACCTTGCATTCTGTTCAGTATCCATCAAACATCGAACATGCATATTCTTGTACGTACGCATGTCGCCTATAGTGATCACCCGTGCTGACTGCATGTGTAGGTGACGAATGATGACGGCCCACCGTCTACGGAAAGCTCTCCCTATGTGCTGCCATTCGTGCAGGCGCTCGAAGAGGCTGGCCACACCGTCTCCGTGATCGTACCCGACACACAGCGCTCCTGGATCGGCAAGGCTCATATCGTAGGACAAGACGTTCAAGCAAGCCATTACTGGCCGCCGAAACAGAATCCCACCGTTCACTCTGCGGATGCCTCCGCTCCCGACGATGGCACCTATCCTTGGATACTTGTGAATTCTACGCCTGCCAGCTGTGCTCAACTTGGCCTTGGCCAGTTCTTCTTCCAAGAACGGGGTGCAATCGATCTTGTTGTATCAGGCCCTAACTACGGTCGCAATACCACAGCGGTATTTGCTCTCTCATCTGGGACACTAGGTGCGGCGCTGGAGGCAACAGTATGCGGCCACCGTTCCATCGCACTCTCATTCGCGTTCTTCGAGCGAAAGACGGCAGCCGACATCGTGGACGGAGCTTGCAAGCACAGCGTCCGCGTGTGCGAGTGGCTAGCAAAGCAAGCACAGTGGGGCGAAGGCAGGCTTTACAGCGTCAATGTACCGCTGAAGAACGGCGTCGAGAGTGCAAAGACGGTATGGACGAAGATGCTACAGAACGAGTGGAAGCGCGGAGCATGCTTCCAAGAGCTCCCGGCTGCCTCGTCGGTGGACGATGCCGCGTCTGAGGAAGCACAGCTACGACGACAGGAGAGCAATACCGGCAAAGAAAGTGGCACTGCGACTCCTTCAAGCACGCGTTGGAAGCACAAGCACTTCAAGTGGGCGCCTAGGTTCACCGATGTCTACGATGCTGTGTCAGAGGCCGGCCCTGGGTCAGATGGGTGGGCAGTGAAGGAAGGTGAGACCAGTATCTCTGCGATACGAGCCAACTTCATGGAAGCTGGGCCAACAGAGGGAGAGGTCAAGCTGTGATGACACTGTCGCCAAGCGTCACAAAATGGCGCTCATGGTGGCATTGATCACAAAACCTTTTGGTAGAATACGTATCAGTCATCAACCATATTGGGGAGGTCTAGCAGTGATGATATCTCATCAACGCACAGCAATGCGCCTCAACGACCCAGCTATATGCAAGCGTAGACCTCGAGCTTACAAGGTGGGGTTGATCTTCTCACGTTCTTATCTTTAAATATGAACACATTACATTGGCAAGACTCTCGTTGCACCAGGCCATGTTCTGATATCCCTAAACCCCGTCGTACCTGACGTTGTAACACCGGACGCCGTGGCCAACACTCATATTCCGTCGAATCACTAAATACTGACATCATAGATAATGGCAGCAGCCACAGCAGCAGTACCGCCTGATACAGCAAAAGTCATACTTGTAGGCTTGGGAGATGTCAGAGACAGAACCTTCAACTATGTGATCGTCGGCGGCGGTACCTCAGGCTGTCTCCTAGCGTCGCGGCTCGCCGGTGCAAGCCACAGCGTACTGCTCGTTGAAGCCGGCGGCGAGGCAGAAGAGGAGCCAGAAAACCTCATTCCGGGCCTGGTCATTCCCAAGTTCGGGAGCGAGCCTGGCAACTGGCTGTATCAGACCGAGCCAAAAAAGGAGCTCAATGACCGCACGATCGTCTACCCGAGAGGACGAGGACTGGGCGGCTCCTCAGCCAATAACTTCTCGGCATGGGTGCGAGGACCAAAATGCGATTGGGACAGCTGGGCGGAGGCTGTCGGAGACGACTGGTGGGAATGGGACAACGTCCTGCCATATCTTAACGCGCTCGAAGACTTCCACCCGGAGTCCCCGGACGACATGGAGAAGTACGTTCAGCCGACGTCTGGCATGCATCATACTGGCGGGCCGATTGCTGTTGGGACGGGCAAGGAGTGGCAGGCGCTGATCCAGCCTTGCTTTGATGCCGCGATGGAGGCGGGCCACAAGCTGAACACTGATCACAACGATGGGGATGAGATTGGCATTTCCGTTGCGCAGATGAATGTGGATAACGGCGTACGCAAAAGCGGTGCAGCAGCGTTTCTTGGCCCGGAAGCTCGATCAAAGCTGAGCAATCTTGTTGTTGTCACTCGCTCGTTGTGCAAGCGCATACTCTTTGAAGGGAAACGGGCTGTGGGCGTCGAGCTCATACCGGCTAGGCCAGGAGATCCCAAAAGCAGCGACGACTCAATGACTGTCAAAGCGGACCACGAGGTCATCTTGTCAGCCGGCACATTCGAGACGCCACACATCCTCCTGCTATCCGGCGTTGGTCCGGCCCCTGAGCTCTCAAAACACAACATACCCATCGTCCATGACTCTCCATATGTAGGCCAGAACATCCGTGACCATAGCGCCTTCTCGATAGAAGCCGTGATCGACCCCTCCATTTCCGGGCACAACCAGCTCATTCAAAACCCCGTAGCACTGGCAGCTGTTCGCAAGGAGTACGACGCTTCTCAGACAGGCCTTCTGGCAGTCTTCGGTGCTAGCGCATGTATGCTTTTCGCTCGGATTCCAGAACTGTACACCTCAGCCGAGTTCGAATCGTTGCCGTCAGAGACGCAAGCCTTCCTGTCGAATCCCGAGCGGCCAAGCACAGAGATTTGGCTGCATGGTGGACCGCTCTTGTACCAAGGTCCAGTCAATGCAGAAGATTCCATCATCGCCATCGAAGGGCTTGCTCAGAACCTCTTGTCCAAGGGTACCTTGTCCTTACGGTCTACCGACCCACGAGAGCTTCCGCTCATAGATCCAGCGTACTGCACAGAACCCTACGACTGGCGTGTGGCCATCGAGACGATCAAAGTCATGCTGCGGTTGACGAAGACGCCTACTATGCAAGCCGTCCTGCGAAGACCGCTGCTTGGACCAGGTAAGCGGGAGGCAGACGGCACGCTCACACTCTGCGATGAAGGCGACGAGGCAGCAATCCGTGACTTCCTGCGGGCGGAGCTGACGCAAGGCTTTCACTCGATGGGCTCATGCGTTATGGGTGGGCCGAAGAGCAAGGAGCGGGTGGTGGATGCTGATTTCAAGGTGCTGGGGTTGGAAGGACTGCGAATAGCGGATATGAGCGTCTGCCTTATTCTGACGAACAACCACACGCAGATTAATGCATATCTGATAGCCGAGAGGTGCGCGCAAGCGATTCTGGGCGATGCAGGGAAGGGCGGATTCGTGAGCAAATTGTAGAGTTGGGGTATGTATGCTATGTTCACGCTGTGATCATCATGTCCTGCTTGTGTGGGCATGCCCTCCATCACTTGCTTGTAGACGGAACAGCAAAGCAGAATCAGAGCGACTAGGCGTATCGCCACTCAAGCAAAGCCATCCTCCACGAACATCTTCTCGTAATCCTCAGCAGCCATACCAGCCTTCTTCGGCTTCTCCATCCTACTCTTGTTCTTCTCCTGCAACTCAACTCTCGACAGGTTACTGTAGAAGCTGCGTACCCGCTCATGTGCGTTCACCTTCTTCGGATCGAACCTCAACACTTGCAAGCCGGCCATACTTGTCGCACGCGAAAGCGCCACATATGCTTGCCCTTTCTCGAAGACCTTGCCCAGATCAACCTTCACGCGCTCGAGGGTCTGACCTTGCGCTTTGTGTATGGACAGTGCCCACGCGAGGATCAGTGGGACCTGGGAGCGTGAGGCTTGCACCTCGCCGTTCGGCAGCTCTACCTTCCATGTCTCAGGCTGGCACAGTAAGTCACGCGATGTGCCATCTGCGATAAGAAAGCGCACGACCGGGTAGCTCTTCGAAGTCGTAATCCCGCCATTCATACTGCGCAGTGTGTCTCTCTGACCTTCCGACAGGTGCGAGTCGGCCGTGCTCGGAATGGTGCCGCCAGGCGACCCACAAAAAGCTTCCTCGTTCGAGGAATAACTGTCGAACTGCGCCTCACTCATAAAGCCGATGACCCGTCCAATGGAGCCGTTGACCAGGCTTTCATCGACGTTCTTGATTAGCATGACTTGTGCTCCCTTCTTCAGCGTGATCAATTCAGGCGCCATGCAGTTCTGCAACAGCTTGGTTCGTTGTGCTTGATCGACGATGGCGCCGCCGTCTTTGGCTCCGAAAACTTCTGACTTGCCTTGCAGGTTGTGTAGGCGCTCGTGGTTCGCTCTGTCGACCTCTGCGCGTGTTGGGAAAAGCTCGGTGGCTTCAAGGGTGTCTTCGAACTTCATCTCTCGGTTGAGGTTGCGGAAAGCACGAATGGATGATTCGGAAAGACGGCCTTCACGCATTTCGTTGAGCATGCCTGCGAAGACTATGAAGAATTAGCATCATCAACCAGTATGAGCGTGGTGACTGGACTTACTCGGATCCTTCTGACGGAACACATGATGTAGCCCGATTGTGTGCTCGATCGTGGTACTCCACGTTCCAGCGTCAAACGCAAACTTCGCAACACGACCACTGTCCGGCACAGGCGGCAGCTGGAAAAAGTCACCCGTGATGACGAGCTGAATACCACCAAATGGCCTGCCGTTATTCCGCATCTGACGAGCAATGGCCTCAAGCTTGTCAAACAGATCGGCGTCCACCATTGAGACTTCATCGATGATCAGCACCTTCGTGCGCATCCACCGATGCTTCGCCTTCTGGTTCTTCTTGATCTTGCGCACCAACTCCGGCGCATCCTCCTTCCCGAGACCGATACCTGCGAAGCTGTGTAATGTCACGCCGCCAACATTGCACGCTGCCAGACCTGTCGAGGCAGTCACCGCAATGCGATCAGGCTCACGCTGGTATTTCTTGCGTAATGCCGCGATAATCTCGCGAAGCAGCACTGACTTGCCGGTACCTGCCGAACCAGTAAAGAAGACGCTCTTCTTGTGCTCTGTCACCAGCTCCAGAACATGCTGCTGCTCCTCGCTCAAGAACACCCTTGCTGGCCGTGTCCGGGTGCTCTTCGCTTTGGCCGCACTCTCATCCGTCGCATCGTTTTCCTTGACCGACTTCTTCCTATTCTGCTCCCGGAATTGCTTTTGCTGCTCTTTCACCGCGCTCGCTGTGGTGTTCCAAGGGTACATCGCCTTCTTGCCGTCTTTCGGCAGAGGCGTGAAGTCTGCACCGCTCTTTGATCTTGACTTTGTGCTCGTGATGGTGCTTGTAGGTTTAGCCGCCGCCTCTTCTTGCTTCTGTGTCGCCCAAGGCAAGGTTCTTCGCTTTGCCGCCTTCGGTAGGCCGTCTTGTTGGGTCTGTGCGTTTGCGTTGTATCTGAAATCACGGTTCAAGGACGGCCCAAAGGTGGACTGGTAGTGTTCTTGCGGGGATGATGACCATGGTAAAGGCTGGCTGCTCTTCTCGGGCGAAGTCGCCGCAGGTTCGATGGAGCCATAGCCGGAGTCCGCAGGGGTGTCTCTCGCATAGCTTGGCTGTACCTGCTGTTGTCTTGGAAGTGTAGGATACAGCGCTGCATTTGTCAGTCCTGACTTCGCTGGTGGTGGCGGCGGCGGTGGTTGTCGTTGTTGTGGTAACGTAGGATAGCTCACAGTCTTCTTTGCGACCGGCTCTTCCTCCTCCAAATCGATGTCGCTGTCGAAGTCGTTCTCATCAAATGCCACCTGCGCTTGCCCTGCTGCTGTACCTCCTACCATGATCGGCTGCTGCTGCGACCCAGGTCCATCATCAAAAGAGCCATCCAGCGCCTTCGCAAGCCCGCTGTGCATCCGCTTGGTCCCAACCACTGCTCCCTGCTTCGGCTGGAAACCTCTCGCGCTGTTCAACGCTGATGCTTTTGCAGGCATCAGCGGGTTCTTATAGCCTGGGTTCACGCTCTGACTCGAAGGCTTCTGTTCCGGTATTTCTGGAGGACTCGAGCTGAACCAGTTTTGCGATGACTTTTGCGCGCGAGCGTTCTGCTCCTCGTGCTTCTGCACGGCACCTCGAAGCATTGTGGCGGGTGTGTATGGAGGACGCGTAGGGTGTAGTCGGCGGTTATATCGCGTTTCGAAGGTGGGTGTATGTGGGACGTGCAGGCTGCGGGATCGAGGAATGGCGGATAGACGCTGTGATCCCTTTCCCCCTGCCCGTACTATGAACATATACAGTATGTATAGCGTCAATACAGCTCCTCCCGCACCCGCAACATTCGTGGTAGACCAGACATCCATTCATTTGTTCGCGAAGAAACATCGGAGGTCTCCAAACGCGATAGGGACGCGCTCGGATAGTAGCCTTGGCAAATAAGGCCCGAGCGCTCCCCAACTTCACTCGACCTCACTTCATCCTTCTGCTCTTCCCGAGCAAGCAAGTCCAACTGGACATGTGATAACAATTTGACGAGACAACAATCAAGTCTTATCTTACGACCAATACCCGGGTCTCATTCTAGAAGAGGCAGAGATGAGACCTAGAAACGACACAGCCATGTGTCTTCCCATGCAGTGAGGCCAGAGTCTCAAGGCCATTGTCATGCTCGTAAAGGAGACTGGGATGGTCGTGTGTGTGGTATAGGCTCGCTGCAGTGAATGCGCGAGAAGACTTCATCGCCGCCACATCACGTGCTTTCGTGACGCGGCTGCCTCCCCAAGAAAAGCTTCGCTTGGTACCTAGCGAGTCTCCCTTCATTCGAAAGTTCTTCTCCATCTACATATTCGACATCAGTACATTCGTGGCTTCTACAGAGGTTCGGCGCTACACACAGTTGCGAGGAGATGGCGCCCACCCGCAGACCAAGGCCAGAGAATGCGCGCAGTAGCGAGCGTCTGCAGACGGCAAGAGCGGCCGCGCAATCGAAGAAGGATGTTAGTCTCCCTATGGTTTCCCACTGTGTTCTACGTGCTGACATCGGACCAGGCCGAGCCGAAGGGCATCACCAAACGCAAGCGTTTCCGCAGACCGCAGCAACGCAAGAAGTGCCACTTCCTCAAGCTACCAGGAGAGCTACGCAACGAGATATACGCCCACTCCCTTGTGCAGCCAGGAACGATCAGCATACGGGCGACAGCTCCGGGCACCAAGGGCCCCGGCGAACCACCTCTCCTGCGAGTCTGCAGGGCCATCCGCCAAGAGGCCAAGAGCTTCTACTACACCGAGAACCGTTTCAGACTCATGGTCAACGACTTTGACGGCGCATCTTTCAAGCAGTTCGGCTGGCAGTACTTCGGACACGAACCGAAGCCGCCCGCGCCATCGAACGTCTCCTTCGTTCTGCTCGGCCAGCCAAATTGGGACAATCTCGTCAAGTGGGTAAAAGCGACGCACAACAGCTCATTCGTCATGAGACCGGACATGGACGACCCGATCTGCAACAATGACTACATTGTCGGAGCGGCGTTCAAGATTTCGGACGCGATGCCAGGATGGGTAGGTGGCGCCCAGCTGGATCAGGCGTTGCGGGCGCTGCTTCACGGGCTGAAGGGTACTTGCTCACGCTGGGCTAACGACAACGGGCATTGAGCATGATGGGAGACTATGCGGAGCTGTGATGGGGACTGATGGCATGGAATGCTGCGATAACATGAGTGGCTTCATCTACGCGATAGGCGGAGAGGTGATGGTCGTACGTGTAGCGTTCTTTGCATCTGCTGCTATGTACGTACGCTGGTACTGCCGCCCTGCAACCTTAAGTGCTTCGACGGCGTCGAGACAATCGTTGACCCGTCACATCCCTATGCTAGCCGGTCACACATCCTTAACAAGATACTTTTGGGACCCTCCATCAGCAGTCACCCTTGACTCAGTGACCTCCAAACTCGTCGTGACCCGCTTCATCAAATCGCTCGTAAATCCTTTGATGCTGCCCATTGCCTCGATCTCGGGATCGTCTTGGATATTGTTCCTCTGTCCTGCCTCCTCTCCGCTCTTCACGCTCTTCTTGTTATGTTGCGCCTCATCCATTAGTTGGTCCATAGCTAATATCCGAAGCTTTGACCCAGGCGCTGTCAGCTCATAAGCAGCCTCGATGACCTTGAGTGAAGAGAACCACGTCGTAAAGTGGCCGTGCAATTCCTCCATAACGTCGTTCTGCAACTTGGCGAGGAGATGCTCGTCCGCGAAGGCCCAGAGCTTGACGGCGGCGAGGCAGATATCGTTGTGCTCTGCCAAGTGGCCTGCCTTGTCGCTGTCGAAGTCATACTGCGGGTCGGCGAAGGGCAACTCGTTATGAATGAGCCAGTAGAGGAAGTCGGCGACTACTGCAGGCTCGGCTTCGGGAAACCGGACGATGCCTTCGCGGCCGTCTCTGAAGCATGGTTTGAGCGCCGCGCGGAAGTAGTCTGAGGCGGAGTGAAGGAGGTGGCGCTGCACTCTGAACGGCTGGGATTGTTGACCGACGTAGATGCGAATCATGTCGTCTTCCATTAAGGTGCTATTTGCCATCAGTAATGAGCGTCGCTGGTTTGAAAGAGTGGAAACTTACTTCATAAACTCTCGTCGACAAGCTAGGCGTTTGCTATCGCCTCGCACTCTGTTAAAGTGCAGGCGGATGCAGTCAGCGTGGAGTGGACATCGCGAGGTTGATTCGTCCCAGTTATCGTCCCATTCGTCGGGTATGAACGTGCAACTGGAGTCGACGTCAGGCGTGAACATTTTGATGATGCCTGGGGAATTGGATGATGCAAGAGAAAGCGACTTTGGGAACTTGACGAGTTCTTATAGTGCTTCCTGGAGGGGCAACACGTGAGCACGGTATGCTCCGCTGGTTAAGGTATGGTCAAATGGCCTGGATTCTCGGGCAATGAGGCCAAGATTAGTTTGTCCCACTGCATCCTAGCTGCTATCAAGTAAACCCAAGGAAAGTGCGATCGTGTGATGAAGGCTGAAGGTCAATTGAGTGGTATACAAACAAAATACAAACCACGCATGCATGCATACTCATCCGATCCCACACCCCTCACCATCCCACCACACAAACGCCATACACCATGCACGCATAACCCTTCTAAAACAGTCCCCAGCCTTTCCTCTTCCTCCCACCAATATCCTCCGTCTGCGTCCCCCTATTACTATTCCTCTTCTCCCTCGCCTCCAACTGCCTCAACCCCTCCATCTCCTTCAACACATGCTCCAACAACTCCTTCCGCCTCACCACATCCAAATGCCGTCGAATCTTCGGATCCTCTCTCGCAAAACGCTCGACCGTTGACTCGTCCAGTTGCCTGAAATGCTGTTCCAGGATACGAGGGAACTGGTAGTAGAATTTCGACAGTAGTTCTGCGTCGAGGAATAGATCGGCCGTGGATGTGAGCTTCTCGGCCACGGAGTCCAAGAAGACTTCAGGACAGTAGTATTTGTTCTTGGGGTCTGCGCATTGTCTGCTCTTGACTGCTGTTAAGCGCATTCGGAGGATATCAGCGCGGTCTCTCAGAAAGAGCGCTTCACGGCCTTTTTGGAGGAGAGCAGCGCTGAAACCTCCTGCTCCGCCTACACCATCGCCTTCGAGTACTACCTCTCCTTTGCGGACGCGGTCAATGAATGCCAAGACATCCTTGGCTTTTCGCCTACCGCCAAGTTGTTCTTCAACAGCTCTGTTGGCCGAGTCGCAATCCTTGAGCTCGTTCTTGAGCACTTCAGCGATATTGTCCCGGCCGCGCCGCCATTCGTGGGAGTCGACTTCGACGCGGTATTTGTAGGGTTTTACGCAGATCTCCAACTCATCGCTGGTATCGTAGCTGAGATCACGGAGAATGTTCTCCGAAGCGTGCGTAATGGCTTCAACGGCGAAAGGGTGAGAGGAGAACGTGCTGTTCTGTATCAGAGCTTGGATGCTATCCTGCAGTGCTTGTGCAGTGACGCTTGTGGCGAGTCGACCGATACCAAGTTTCGTCAGTGTGGATGTACTGGCATCTAGCTTCAAATGCCATAATGGATTCTCGGGATCGGCTTTTGGCAAGCTCTCGAGCGGCTCCTGCACGGCTTCTGTCAACTGGTCGACCGGCCGCAGGTTATCAACCGGTCTGTTCCAGTATCGCTGCGCAAGCAAGTTCAGGACTTGCTGATCGAGCTCACGCTTGACGATCTCTCGCACTTCTTTCCGCCCGAAGGTATCAGAGAAACCTTTGAAGGAATGCTTGAAAGCATCCAAACTTTCTGCCAGATAGCTCTCAGCACTGAGCGACCGTTCGTTGTATTGGACCTTGAACTCGTATGTAGCCTCCGCGAGTTCATGATGTATCGCTTCGCTTGTCGTAGCCAGCGAAGCAGACATGGTCGATTCCAGGACGTGCATGAGTTTCTTGCGCAGGTTGGGCGTACCCGTCAGGACTTTGCTCTCTGGTCCGAACGTCTCTGGATGAGCGCCAAAGTACGCTGATTCGTTCTTGGTGATGGCACCCAAGATGTTCGCTGAGCCGCGGGAGAGCGACTTGGACTCTTGCGGGATCTTGCAGACTACACCAACGTAGCCTAATCGGAGTGGGTAGTTGCGGTCTGCCAGTATCTGGGCGCCTCGTATTGGGTCTACGAGGTCCATCTTTGTGACCACGCCGATAGTGCGCTCGCCTCGAGGGTCGACTCGTCTCGATGCACGAAGAGCCGTTGAGTTGGCGAGATCGACGTCTGCTGCTGAGATGGCTAAGATGACGTTCGGAGGCTGAATGTACTTGTCGCATAGCTCCTGGATCTTCATTTTCAGCTCGGTTGGCTGATCGAATGCTTCAACCTGGATGTAACCTGGTAGGTCGATCAAGCTAAGGTCTGGTACGTTTGGCGAGTGTATCCGGAGCTGTATAGGGTCGTCTGATACGCAGTCCTTCTCCGGTACAGCAAGGTTGAGGTCTGTGAGCGTCTTTTGAATCTGGCTGAAGTCTGTGATCTTGCCCAGACCGAGAGCAGGGAACTCTCCGTATTCAGCATGAGCTTTGGGTGTATTGACGAGCGTGAGTTCGATGGGTCGTCTGGTGACCATATTCGAGCCTTTTGGCAGGAACTCATGGCCTACTATGGCTTCCAGAACAGAGCTCTTGCCAGACGACTGCGACCCGACCACGACAATTGAAGGTAATGTGAGCGACTCAGACTGCCCAATCGTCTGCAACAGCGTTCGTATCTCAATCATCTTCCTCGTAAGCATCATCATCTGGTCGTCCCTCGCAGCCACATCGTCGCTCCTCGTATCCTCCTCACCCTCCGAGTCCAGCGCGAATGCTCCCGCCGTAGCCGCGCCTGCACCTGCCACACCGACATTACTCTGTTTCGGCTCGTTCGGTCCACCATTGCCACCTTCACCTCCTTCCTGCCCGGATTTGCCTTCATATATATCCTTCATCCACTGCGGCATCTGTATCCCACTCCCTACCGCACCAACCTCGTCCTTCGTCTTGTCCCATCCTTTTCCCATCTGCGCAAACACATCCCCTGCTCCCTCGAAGAAGCCTGTAGCTGCGCCGCCTACAGCATCCTTAGCTCGACCGAACATGTCTATAGCATATGTCCCTGCTTGTGCGGCTTGGTACTGCAAGTATGCGAGTCCTCCCAGCATCGCTGCACCGAACATGGCAGGCACGCGCACGAGCTTCATGGCCAGTTTCGGGATGGAGCGGGCGAAGGAGGCGGCAAAGGAGGCATGCCGGACAGCAGGCAGGTTGTGAATGGCATTGCTGCCGAAGGGCCAAGGTTTTCGTCCGGGCCATGTTCGAGCGCCGCCTAGAGCGTTGGTTGCACGAGGTAGAGCGGCATGAGAGACGGATCGCTTGGTGGCCAGCGCGCCACTCTGGTATAGGGAGGCTACATCTTGTACCGGTGGTGTAGACCTCGCTCGCGTGAGGGCTGCGGCGGGCTTCTGGGCGGAGGAGGCGAGCCGCGAGGACAGCAGCCTCGATATCATCGTCGCACCATCAGTCGCCAGTCGTGTAGGCTAGCGTCCTCCGTAAGTATCAAAAGCGGTCGAAGTGCTAGATGGATTGCTCTAGTAGAAGATACTGTGCAGTATGTTTATCCGCTAGAGCTCGGTACGTCACATGCAATGAAGAATCCCGGTTTTGGCCGCGGAGAAGGAAACAGCCAACCGTAGCATACTACACATCGTCATGCAAGGACAAACCTACCGAGGAACAATATAAGTAGTCCCGCCAGCTCACGAGAAAACAAAAAGCTATAGATCGGCACACAGGCGTACACATCGCCCACCACACTACACACGAACATGGCGCCAGCACCCACCATCGAGGTCAAGAACCTCACCTTTACCTTCCCAGACAGCACCACCGGCCTATCAGACATCCTATTGGACCTACCCGCTGGTTCTCGTACGCTACTCATCGGTGGTAAGTCATACTCCCTCATCTCTTCATACACGGAGTGCTAAATCCTCAGAGCAAATGGCGCGGGCAAAACAACCCTCCTCCGCCTCCTCTCCGGAAAACGCATGGCTCCCTCCGGCACCATAAGTCTAGCTGGCACGGACCCCTTCGACACCGGCCTCGAAGGAGTAACTTACCTAGGTCTGGAATGGGTTCTCAACCCCATCGTCCGCACCGACATCGCGGTCCCTGAGCTCTTGAAGTCCGTGGGAGGCGATTTCTACCCTGCTCGTCGGGACGAACTCGTCCATATTTTGGATGTGGATCTAAGCTGGCATATGCACGCCGTCTCCGACGGCGAACGTCGTCGCGTGCAGCTCTGCATGGGCCTCCTGCGCCCTTGGACCGTTCTCCTCTTGGACGAGATTACGGTGGATCTGGATCTCCTGAGCCGACATAATTTCCTCTCCTTCCTCAAACGGGAGACAGAAAGCCGAAGCTGCACGATCGTCTACGCTACTCACATCTTAGATAATCTGGCAGCGTGGCCGACGCATTTGGTGCACATGTCTCAAGGTCGGGTGAAGAAATGGGGCGCGATTGAGGGGTTCTCGGTGCCTGATACGACGGGTGGGGCGGAAGGGAATAGTAGGCTGGGCCAGCTTGTGCTGCAGTGGCTGAGGGAGGATTTGGAGGAGAGGGGGCCGAGGAAGGGGATGAGTGGGGAGGGGAAGACTTATGAGAGTCATGAGGGGAAGGGGGGGTATGGGGCCGAGGAGATGAAGTAGAAGTCGCCTTGGTTTTTGGCAGAGGAGTAGTGGTGGCGTTGGTGTACTAGCCATTCTTGACGGTAGTTTCAACACCTTAGCGAAGGCGTTTCAATAGTAGGCTAGCATTTTGGTAGACGGACTTTCGCATGTAGGCATCAATGCATTCGAGCTAGCAGTGAGAAGCATGCACAGCTGATATCGAATCTCGAAAACCCATAACTTCTCATTCTCACGACTCCGTATTGCTCGTCTAAACGGCACTCGCTCCCACGGATATCCGCTCTCCAATTCCCCACTGCAAATTGCAACGCACGACGCACCAGCAGAGCTACTAACCGAGTCGCACCCAGGTTGGGAGACCTGGCCGGGCACTCGGCGCATGCTATGCAGTAACTCCGTTGGTGGTGGCAACGTTGGTCGCAACGTTGGCCGCTTGCCGTTTCATCTGCAGCCACTCGTCGGCGTTCTTGAAAAGATTGCGAGTCTGGTCGTTCACGATGCTGCGGTCGGCCGATCGCACTCCAGCGTGCACCTAGTTACATTAGCGTACACTCAGTAGTTCGGGGAGATATGACTGGAGAACGTACCGCACCCCACAGCCACCACGCCTTCGTCAAATCATCATCGATATCTTCGACGTAGTTGAACCACTTTTTGATGTCTCCGCGTTTGCCTGTTTCGTTTGAGAGCTCGTCGAGGTAGCTCTTGACTACTAGCGCCAGGCCGAGGTCGGGTTCGCGTGCGAAAGGCAGGCTGGTGCCTATATCCGTGAGTTGTTGCGGCGAGATGCTGTCACGGGACACGGCACCAGACATCAAGAGCGTGCATGCGTGCATCTCCAAAAGATCGCGCAGGCCTGCACGCACGGCGGCCGTCATCTGATGATATGCCAGCAAGTGACGGGAGAGAGGACCGGTGTAACCAATGGCACGGTGTCGAAACAGTCCCAGGCATGCGATGCGACTGATTAGTAGCGTGTGGGCCTTGTCAGCATCAGATCCGCGGAGTGGCTGCCCGGAGAACGGCGGTGTTGGGAACATGTGCTGACTACTGATGACCTTCAACCGCAAGAGCTCGAATGCCATCAGGATTGCCTCTTCCGCTTCTCTGGGTGCAAAATCGGTGTTATTGATGTGCTCCAGAGCCACCTTGAGTGCTTTGCCCCATGATGAGAGCGTGTGGTCGGAGTTGATATATCCGCGGTCGTGCAGGAAGCGGAAAACCGTATTCCCAAGGACTTCGATCGGCTTTGATAGCACGGCAGGGGCTTCCTTGGGCCATGGAGTCTGCGTTGCTTTGGCGGTTTGTTCGTTCGACAGGTGTTCGCTCGACAGGTGTTCGTTCGACAGGAGGTTGACAGCAGTGACGATGGGCGCGGTGTTCATCTCCTCACTAATACGGTCTGCTTTCAGGTGCCAGGTGGCCGCCTTAGCCATCGGATCCGCGAGCTCTTTGATAGAGATTGGCCGCCTGTCGTCCGTGAACCAGAACACCATGTCGAGCGCCAGATTGTTCTGGTAATATCGGTGTAGCAGTGAAACTATCACAGCTAGCGCTTGCGTCCGAAGATCTGTGAGCTTGTTCTGCACCAGATCTCTGTATGCCTGTGAGTTCCCGCCGTCCAGGGGAGGCGTCTCGACGAAATGGTTACTGGTATGCCA
>JAKLLW010001415.1:0-15378 GCA_022814695.1 Neocatenulostroma microsporum
ACTGTGACGTTGGCGGGCCATGAGATCCCGCAATACGTACCGAGTGCTAGCTACAGGCATCTTGAATTTCTGCTTGGTAGGATTCCGAGCTTGGACTATACTGGAGGGTGGTCGACTGGGAATGGGACGGGTGCTTTCGCGCCTCTGAGTAATTCGACGTCGACCTAGTCACAGACTGGGCTGTTCGGCATACAACTCTTATCGCGAAAGGATATAGGGAATGTCCTTATGCAAAGCAGCCAAGAGGCATGTATAGAACACCAACAGAGAATGGTTGCTCTACATTTAACACGGGTGACATCTTTCGTTCAGGGTCTGTTGGTCGCCGAGGCAATACCCGTAGCTCATTCCGACAAGGCGTTTGCAGCAATCATACTGATCTCTGAGATATTTGCCCAGACGCCAAACCAAGTTCTCAAGCGTTTCCGGCTAGGAAGCAGGTTCCTCAATGATGACCGAGGTGCACGGAAGAATCTATTCACTGATGGAAGTGAGACACCCTGTTGGTCGAGCCCTCCCCGACAGTATGGAACATAGCAGAGTCCAGACTCGATGAGAGGCATACTCGCTGTCTAGCAGCTAATGATACCCTCTAGGTACATCTTGACGGCGCCAGCGCTTACACATGCATCCCAGGCTGACGCTGCAGCGACCAAGCGCTCAATCACTTACAGAAGTGCACCAATACAGGAACACATCGCCCTCCGCTACCGACGACCAAGTCCGCGCCGACAATGACCAATAGCACCGCAGCATCAAGACCTCAACGCCCCCAGTACGCTGAACATGCTCCTAGCTTCCAACTTCGGGGACTCGCTCGTTGCTGGCGACTCCGGCACCTTGCTGTGTAACTCGTTCTCCAGCTCGTCTTTGCCCTGCAAGGCTCGCAGACTGAGTGATTGCGAGCGTTCTCTGTGGACTGGGTCCGCTAGCTGCTGACTCATGGAGACGTAGCTGGGCAGTACACGCGTGGATGGACTGGTAGATCCTGTGTCGGAGAATACGGATCCTCCGAAGTGAGAAGTCTGGGTATCGAGGCGTGGTAAGCTAGTTGTGGTGAAGGCTGGTGGTGGTGAGGCTACGCCGGAGGAGTTGAGAGAAGCCATTGTGATTGTTGTGGTTGGCTGTGAGAGTGTCAGCTCTTGAGTTGTAGTATTACGAGGCGTAAAAGAAGGAATGGAGCGCTGAGACACACATACGTCTGATGGCTGGTGAATGTTGTAGTGAAGATGTCGTCGAAAGTATAGAAATGCTGTCTGCTGTCAAAGCAGGTGTAAAGTAGACTGGTGATGTTGGCTGTCAAAGCAAGTTCAATGTCATATAAGGTGTGCTAGGTTCGAAAGTCTGCAAGGCTGCATGACAGCGGGCTGTCAGCCTTATAGCTACAAAGCATCTATTCCAAGATCTGATCAGTAAGCGCTCGAGATCTCTCATCTGTCCCAGAGGCGTGAGACTGCAGGAAGCATTGATAGTTATGACGAAGTTTGATACCGTATCTCATCCTCCTTCGCCCGGAACCTCACCAAAATCCGGGATGGCGTTGGAACGGTCGATCCCCATCTGTGCCTCTCAGGGGAAACGGGTGGGAAAAGTTGGAGGACGCGTAAGGCAACAACGGGATGTCTCGAGTTAGCTCAGACAGAGTTCAGAGTAGAACTTGTACTCCGTTCAGCCTCATGTCCCATCACCACATGTGTTTCAATGGGGTCTCCGGTGCATGTGGTTACGGGCTTTGCAGCTGATTGACGTACCACAGACGCAGCGCGAGCATGTTGCGAGCCGCGCCAACAATCTAGGAGTATGATAACAAGCACTGGGTGTCGGATGGGTGGGATCATTCGTGAGACGTGACGGTTGCAAGATGTCTGGACTCTGGAGAAGGTGTTGAGGTGTGGAGGACGTGTAACGGTCGATAGCCCGACGCTGTGAGGGGAAGTGAAGTCGGGGCCAAGAGGTGGAGCAGCAGTGCAGCCCATCAGCGAGGAACTCCGAACAACGTCAACGACTGTCGGCCAATGCCGCAAGTGACTTCACAGGAGAAGGGCCAACGGGAATCTTGCACGCCACGCATGGTACAACACGACAGCAACAGCATGAAGGGGAATGTGCTTTTGAGAACCTCGCGCTTGGATACTTCCCGACATTGCAGTCAGTTGGTAATTGCCGCCAGCTACGTCTGAAGCAGACACGAAGTTGACTTGAGAAGCGTATGTACAATGCAGCTTCTTGTGAATCGAATCCTAGGCTTACCCGCCGCGTAGCACTCAATGGCCCTGGCGACCCCGGCCATGTCCGTGACCTCTGTTTCCGAGACCACCCCCAGGATAGCCAGCCTGCGGAGCTGCCGTACTGATGGTATGGTCGGTGTTGGGTACCGGCAGGTTGGTGTCCGAAGACGATGAGCTGGTCGGCGTAGTGGCAAAGGTGGGGACGCATACGCTCGTTGTCCCGTTGCCGCCGGCCGTGCCAGTCGACTGAATGACTGTACCAGCACCACCAGTACCAGTCCCTGAGCCCGTGGGCACGCTGCCGTTGGTGTAGGTGTAGGGTGCCGGCTTTGGTGAGGGCCGACGGTGGGTACCTGTGGCATTTGATGCGGCGAGGACGCGGTCCGACGGCAGCACCCATGTTACCATTGCCTGCGCCGGCACAGTACCCTCCCATACGCTGCTGCTACCGGTGAAAGACAGCTTCACCGCCTGATCATTTGGGTTGTTGTTCATCATGACAATGGCCCAGCTCTCGTCCGGATTCTTCTCAGCAAGTATCCAGAATTGGCTGCTCCAGTCAGTCCCGCCGCCAGTGATGCCCGAAAGCACTTGGTAGTTGACCGCACCACGCCGAATGAAGCGCGAGAAGTGGCCTATCATATAGTAGTCATGCGTCTTCTCGTAGTGCGAGCTCGAGTTGACGAAGATGCTTGGGTAGCAAGTCGCGCAACCGCCATATGGAGATCGAGGACCAAAGTTCTCATCGGTAGCCATCACCCACATTGAAGCACCCGAGGCGCCATACTGCACGGCGGGAATGAAGTTTTGAGCTACCCAGTAATTCGTCGTGCCAGCATTCGCACCAGTGTTACTGCACTCGGTCATGAATTGAGGGGTTTTGGGCACGAACTGATGCAAATCCTCGAGCACGGTGTAGTCGGCGACGGGACCCTGGTAGCAGTGCCAGGCGATCGCATCGACGTTCTCCGTGCCTGCACCTTGAATGACGCGGGCTGGGTAGACAGGCTGATCGGTGTTGTGGTCGTAAGCCATGAACTTGACGCCGCGCTGGTGCATAAGCCCTCCAAGGCCGCGAAGGAGCATGTTCGCTTCGTCGACAGAGTCGAGATACATTGTTGTTGTACCTCCTGTTAAGGTCCTGTTAGCGACCTCATGGATCTCAAGAAGGGCCGATTGGGATCATTGACGACTCACCAATGTAGTTCAAAGGCTCATTCTGCGCAGACAAGCCATTGACAGTGACACCCAGCGCCTTGAATGCATCAACATATCGGGCAAAGTACTCGACCGCTACCGGGATGTAATCGGGGTTGATGGAATTGTTCCAGAGAAAGTGAGTAGATGTGGAGTAATCCGTAACAGTAGGCGCCAGGAAGAGAGCATTGTTCTTCATCCAGCCAGGCAGTGACCATGGTGCACTGAAAAGGAATACGTCGCCCTTGACATCGCCCATCATTGCGAGATACTCGGCCATTCGTGTACCGTGCGGTCCTAGAGCCTGAAGTATAAGTAGCGAGAATCAGCAACCATAGTCTTCAAAGACTCCAGGATATAATGCTACTTACGAAGTTCGCAAGCGTTGGATCGGGCTCCCCAAGGTTGAAGCCTGGCCCGTTATCGTCGTAAGAGTACTGATAGGCGCTGAGGTCACTGCTGCCGATGGTGTGGCGCATGAAGCCCATGTTGTTACCATGCTGGCCGAACAGATCCTTCATCACCTGCCGTCGTAGAGGCTCCTCGAGCTCGTCGAATACATCAATGGCAGAGTCAGTCCATGCAGCACCGAAACCCTGCATATCAAGGTCAGCCAAGATCGTATCCAAGAGGTGAAGATACGTACAAGCATTTCCTGTCGTGCGCCATTCGCTGTAGAATCCACAACGACCTCTCGTCTCACAGCCGAGCAATTCGTGAAGGTGGTGGTCTGATTGTTGTGTAGTAATACCGGTGGCACACCTCGTGCGAGCTGCCTTGTGGAGTTCGGTGTGACAGGTATCAGAGCATCGGTAATGTAGGCCTGTGGCCTGGTGACTGGACGGTCCTTGTCCCCAATACCTCCAGTGGGACCGCTACCTCCAGAAGAGCCATATCCCTTGATAGAGGGCCAGCTAGCTAACGCCGGGCTGGCATAGAGAGAAAGAAGAGAAACAGTGGAAAGAGCGATGGCCATGATGAAAGATCCCGCAAAGCAGGCGTAGAGCAAGCAGAGAGCGAAGCGCGAAGTTGGAGGAACCGCGATGGATGCGTGAGAGAGCGGTCTTACCATATGTATCATACCATCGGCATCACCAGGCCTTGTCAGGAGAGGGTGTGGAGGTGTGCTACTCGCAGAATCTACGTTTGCTCGCGCATGATCCAATCACACGGTCTGTAGGACGGGTGGCAACATGGCTGTCGTTGTTGACTCTCGACTAAAGATCTGGCGCGTTACACCGATTGCGCTAGAATGTACGGCTTGCGCGTACCTGCGGCGTTTGCGATGCGCAGATGCGTGGTTGGCGCGTCGATGGATAGTTTTGCTGCGAGACACGATCGGGCCGTACCACGTCTTGCCTTTCGAGGTGATGGTTGTTTGTGCGCTCGCATTTTGGTGCCGAGGTTGCCGTTCCGTAAAAGGCAGCTGCCGCAAGGACGACTTTTTCGTCCTCAATATCTCGTTCTCGTTCTCTCTTCCTCCACGCATCGAGTCAGTAGCTAACGGTTTCACAATGGACTCATGCTACAAGGAGGGCAGGCAGGACGAGCTTCTGGGATTGTGTGGACTGTCACACAACGGCGTGGGGCTCTGCGGCTGAGAAGGAGCAGGAAGCGAGAGGGATGAAAGACACGATCATGTATGGAGTCAGAGAGACGAGCGATCCCGCTACTGTACTATGCGCTTGTGCAGTGTGCAGCGTGCAGCATGCGCTCTTATCTGGCAGGTCAAATTGCCATCGAACGGGGCTGGCGGACGAGGGAAGCCATGCGCGGCTACACACAGCAAGGGAGATACCGCACCGAAAGCGTTACGAGCTGCCAGACTCTGTTGAGAATTCACAGAACTGAAGGCGCGAATGCTACGACGTCTGTTGACGACGGTACCAAACGCACAACACCTGGCCTGGGATACCGCTCTCACAGCGACTCTGGCGCGAGAGATACCCAAGATATCAACAGCTTAGATGCTACGGTAATCGCCGACCGTAGCAACAAAAGCTGGATCCCTAGACAGGAATCGCGCCCTGAGAGTGGCCGAAACGCAAGCAATCTCCACTACGGCGCCGAAGAGGCCACACAATTTGATGATAACGACGGTGAGTACGCCGGCTCGAAGAGCGGCAAGCATCCTCGCGATGAACGGCTGGCGAAGACAAGGAGTCCAGCATGTTAGGGCCGGGTCATATCCACGATGCGCCTATTCCCAATGCTGCTGGATCTGCGAATGCTGCCGCAGTCGCCGGTAGTGACATCGAGCCATCGATATCGGCTAGGCCTTTCGCTTCCCTCACCATGAGCACTGGAACGGCGACCCAGCACAGCAGCCCCGAAACCTCTGCCAACATTGACATCTCCGCTATGAATATCTGTTACTGTATCGTTACAATTCCTTTGAGACGGATGCCAGATTGAAGGTATTGAGACCACGCAAATATGCACTTGTGTGTGGAAGATCGGAGAATTCACTGCGGGCATTGAAAGTGTGCGTTTCCCGACGCTGACGAATAGACGTGCACATAATGATGATCTCGCCCTCTGAATCTTTCATTGCATTCTCACCCGATCCAGAAACCGCCGCAGTAGTTCCCCATCCTCCACAAACACACCTGTCTTCGCCTCCGTCACCGTCTTGGTCCCGCATTGCTCCACTCCCCGCATTGCCATACACAGGTGCTCACACTCCACGACGGCCACCACACCCTTCGGACTAAGCACTCCCTGAACCGCTTCCGTCACTTGTCGCGTCAGCCGCTCCTGCAACTGTAGCCTCCGGGCGTAGATCTCCGCGATGCGTGGCAGCTTCGACAGTCCCAAAATGCGGCCGTTCGGGATGTATCCGATGTGGATTTTGCCGGTGAAGGGGAGGAGGTGATGCTCGCATAGACTGGAGATGTGGATGTCGCGGACGACTACCATGTCGCTGCTGGGTTCGTGGAAGATAGCGTTATGGACGGTGGCGTCTACGTGCATGGTATAGCCTTTGGTAAGGGACCGGAAGGCACGGGCGAATCGTTCAGGCGTCTGGAGAAGACCTTCGCGGGTGATGTCTTCGCCGATGCATTGAAGGATGGCTGTTACCGCTCTAGCGATCTTGTCTCTAGGCGGGATGGAGGCATCCGAAGATGTCTGTCCGATCGTCAAGATAGAGCCTCCCGTGGCTTGATCCATTTTCTACGCTACGCAAGTGTACAACTTCTCTATTGGAAGACACTGAGCTGTCGAGTCCTGGGAGACCATAAGTACCGCCGCATGTTTGTTGCTTAGCTTTGTCTGGCCGTATGGAAACAATTGGCTTGCTGATTGCCTTCGCCCTCCTAGGGCGCGGATACTCGCTTCGAGACCAAGTTTGTGACCTGTCAGAGTCACCCATCTCCCCAGCAAACCCATGAGGAAAGGCCGGAGGTGCAGCGACTTCGAAGACATGGCCGTTTGCGCGGCAGCGACTAGGTATCACTACAAGAAACAACAACGGCGCCATCGCTACTCCACAACACTCATCACAATGCGACAAGTACGACAGTGTCTGCTGCAGAATCTCCACTGCATATCGCAAACGTCCATGCCATTGTCCTTGAACGTGACTAGAAGAGCCGATATGCAGGCTGCCGTGGCCCGTACATCCGTACAATCGCGCATTTGCCACTTTGCAATTCACTGCGAGCAAGCCTTTCATATCCGGAAACTTCTACGGCAACTCCTATGTCCAGGCAAACATTCTTGCGATTAACACCGCTTCAAGAGTTGCAAGACCTTACAAAGAGGTGCATCTTCTCGTCCTGAACTTCACACACCGTCGGCATCTTGGGACCACGTCTGGACCGCTTCGCATTCCCGACCTTGGTTACTACCGCCCAAGCCACGATGACAACTCTCGACGAACTTAAGTCCAGCCTGCAACAAGAAACCCCTGAATCGTGTCCCCGCCGACTCTTGTCTGACGCAGAGTACCGTGCTGGATTTGACATCCTCGCTCAAAGCTCGACTGCGTACCAAGACTTCATCGCTCCGAGACTGTCAACGACACTCACTTCACTCTTCATTCTCGTTTGCATGTATCCGTCCTGGAGATTGGCCCTGGCCCACAAAGTGTGCTTGGCTCTCTACCGGACCATCTCAGACAGAAGATACAGCATTACGCTACATTCGAGCCAAATGAGCTGTATGCACGGGAACTGCACGCTTGGTTGCAGCATGGCCAAGCGCTTTGCCCATTGCCCGGGCTAGAAAGCCCACCACAGATCATCCAGAAGAGCTTCGACCATGACCCGGAAGCAAACACTGAGCAGCTCCAGGCCAATCACGCAAGCCATCAAGGTTTCGATCTCATACTCTTCTGTCATAGCATGTATGGGATGAGCCCCAAGCGAGCTTTTGTCGAAGCTGCCATGTCCATGCTTGTCAAGCAGCCGGCGGGCGCGGTCATAGTGTTCCATCGCGACACCAACCTTCATTTCGACGGTCTGGTTTGCCATCGGAGCGCCCCGTTTCCAACTGGAATGGTCACTCTTCCGGATGACGATCGCAGCATCGACTCCTTCGCAACTTTTGTAGCGGGTTTCGTACCGGAGAATGACGCGGTTCGGAAGAAGTTCCAAAGCATTTGTCGGACTACTGCGGAGAGAAGGACACAGCAGTTGACTTTCAGCTCGCCTTCGGTCATGTTCACTTTCAGCCAATACGCTGCGAGCTTACCGGAATTGATAAAGAAAGTACCTGTGATTGCCCAGCCCAGGACCTTGAAGAGCCCGGAAGCTCGATATGCACTACCCGCTGCCGTTTTCCGACCAACGAAGATCGAACACGTCCAGGAGTGTGTCCGATGGGCTCTGGAACACGAACTGAGCCTAACGGTCGTCGGCGGCGGACACAGCGGAAATTGCCTGCGAAACAATGTCGTAGCTGTGGACATGTCCGCTTTCAACGAGATTCATCTGGTCCAGAATGATATGATGGAGCAGCGAGTGGTGGTCGGAACAGGTTGCAAATCTGGAGATGTCATTTCTGCGACGATGCGGAAGACGCCCCCAGACCACGACCTCCCAGAATTATCTGTAGCACCCAAGACGACGCCACAGGAACCATCGCGAATGGTCCCGCTAGGAGCTCGTCCCAGCGTCGGAGCGGGCTTGTGGCTACAGGGCGGAGTCGGCCATTTCATGCGAACCCATGGTCTTGCCTGCGATGCAATTGTTGGCGCCGTGCTGGTCAGTGTCGGGACAGGACAAGTCCTCTGCGTAGGTGAAGTCCCACCAGAGCATCAACCATTCGGAGCCGTCCGGCCACAAGACGAGAATGAGATCCTATGGGCCATGAAGGGCGCCGGGAGCAATGTTGGGTTCGTCGTTCAAATCGTGTTCAAGACGTACGATGCTCCACTCACACGTGTCCGCACCTGGGTTCATCCCTCGACCAACACAGAGGTCCAAGCACTCAAGCTGATTGAGCTTGGTAACATGGGTGCACAGCTCCCACCAAATTACTCACTGGATGTCTTCCTGTACCACGAACATGACCAGCTGCATCTTGGAGCAACGCTCTTCTGCATCAACGGTACCGATTCGCTGGAATTGGATACTGCGGCCCGTCTGACAAGCCTTCTTGGCCGTGAAAGAGACAACAAGCTAGTCGACTGCGTCGAGCTTTTCGATGCCGATATGTACATGGCTGGCATGCACGGCGGGCATGGAAGCGGCAAGACATCGGCGCTCAAGCGATGCCTTTTTCTCTACGACCTTGCAGAGGTGGTCCAGATACTGTTGAGATCACTCGATCGTCGTCCGACACACCTTTGCTACATGCATCTTCTGCACGGTGGTGAAGCAGTGTCGCAGCTTTCCAAAGACGCCACTGCTTTCGGCTGTCGTGACTGGCAGTATGCATGTGTTATCACTGGAGTCTGGCCGCGAGAGCTAGACGGGAGACAGACAGCACGACAGGCCACGCAATGGGTCTACGACGTCGCAGAAGAGCTGCTGCCACACAGCGAAGGAGTGTACGGTGCTGATCTTGGTGACGATCCGCGAGACAGTGGATTGGCAATTCGAGCTTTTGGCCGCAATATGACGAGACTCGCCCAGATCAAGCAATGCATGGACCCTCACGGTATCCTGTCTCACGCATGCCCGCTGCCAAAGCTTCCGAAAGCAGCTATGCTCATCGTGCTCATCTCCGGAGACATCTGCTCCGGAAAGGACTACTGTGCTGCATTGTGGTCGGCTTCCCTGACCACAGAAGGCTATCGAACGCAGATCGCCAGCATCAGCGACATGACGAAACGCGAATATGCCGCGATCCACAATGCCGACGCGCACAAGCTCGTCCATGACCGGGCGTACAAAGAGGAGCATCGCTCGGCACTGACTTCTTTCTTCCAAGCTCAGGTCCAAGCACGGCCGTGGTTGGCACAAGAGCACTTCCTGCATATTGTGCACAGCACACCCAGAGACGTGGACGTACTCTTCGTCACAGGCATAAGAGATGCCGCTCCGGTAGCTACTTTCTCCCATCTAGCGCCGCACACCAAAATGCTTGAAGTCCGTATCGAGGCCCCAGAGGACGTCAGGAGAGGTCGTGGCGACGACAAAGCAAAAGCATCAACCTCACCCGACTGGCGTCCCGATCTGATCTTCCGCAACGACGCCGTGACCGAAACGCAGCAAGCCAAAGACTTCGCTCAAACATATCTCCTACCCTTCTTGGGACCTGACTTGCAGCGGCTATATGGAATGGTGCGATCCGCTCCAGGCTTTCCGACACAAGGCGTGATGTTCCAGCACGTTCTCGATATTGTGCAGCAACCAGACGGGTTGCGGCTATGTACGGCACTGCTAGAAACGCTCTTCGCCGGCGCATGGTCTTCCATGGATGCTGTAGGATGTTGCGAAAGCGGCGGCTTCGTGTTTGCTGCGGCACTAGCGAGTCGACGAGGAGTTCGGACAGTGTTGATGCGCGCAGCGGGCAAGTTGCCACCTCCAGTTGTATCTTGCGAGAAGCAGGCATCGCACATATCTGGTAAGGGGGAGACGTGGCTCGAGATGAACCGCGATGCGATTGCTAAAGGAGACTCAATCGTCATTGTTGACGACGTGCTATCTTCCGGACAGTCACTGCTCGCGATGCTGTTATTGCTAAGGAAGAGCGGGATCCGTGATGAGGCTATGTCGGTCATGGTCATTGCGGAGTTCCCAGAGCATCGCGGTCGGGACTTATTGCGGCGGCGCGGATTGGGAGGTGTGCGAGTGCAAAGCTTGCTTGTGTTTCCTGGTCTCTGAATGACAGGACGACGTGGTTAACGCCATGAAAGGCGACCCTTGTGATCTAGCGCTACTGTGACAGGAAATGTTTGCCTCCCTTCCTAGGAGCTGGACACGGAAGCCAATGTGTCCTCAACCTTTTCATCGACTCAAGTTGATCCAGCCGCCACACAGGGTTTATGGGGAGTTCGCTTTTGACGTAGCACTTGCTGTACATATCTACTTCGTCATCCATTCACAAGACTATCAGTGCCTCACTTCCACTACGTCGCCTTCACTCCAGCAATAAGAATCTCATCGCGCGTGCGAGCCGTGGGTACGTCTTAGGCAGTCTGCTCGATCCTCTCCCCACGGACTGCGGCGATCACGAAAGCCGAAAGGCGAGAGGTGACAGTGGTGATGGCTACAACCTGGAACGTTCGAGTGTGAATCGATGAAACCTCGCCGAGAATCGGCGACTGCAACGGTAGAACTTCGGCACAAGCTTCTTGTCTGCCCTTCTGCTCGCCACCATCTCCACTCCATCTACATCTCAATAGCCTTCTACCCATCAGTTTTGGAGATCTTGCGCTACTACATCGAGCCAGGATGGCGCCAACCTCGGTCGTTCTACTTGTTCCAGCGTGGCAAGGTTCGAGATGCACAACAACAACTGCATCAGGACCTCATGCAAATGGCTCCCTATCTATGCGCTAAATGGCTTGGAAGCATTGGCAAAGAGAATCTCATCAAACTACCTTCCCATTCCTGCCCAGTCGAGCGTAAGTATCTGCATGTCGTGCAGGGACTTCAGCATCTATCTACTGACGGTCTGCTTGGCCATGCACAGTCTACTGACTCTTTGCTTCAACCTAATTGCCCGGCAAGTGTTCGATTCGACAGACGGCAATGAACAACAGAAGATGTTACAGATGCAGAGCATACGCGATAGCAGCCTGGCCTCTATGCACGCTACCATGGTGGTGTAAAGTAGATCTAATGTCGTGAACAGAGATTCTTCTCGCAAGTAGATTCTTCCTTTCGCTCCTCCTGAACCATTTTCTTTTCACATTCTCTGAGATGGGAGCCTTCAAGGTCATCGTTTTCTGCGTGGTCGCACTGCTACACTATGTTACAGCTCTAAGACAACGCCAGCAAGTTGCACCCAAGGTGCCAGGCGCCTACATCATTGAGTTTGCTGCTGATCATGTAAGATGTGCCCCGGTCTTCCCTTCGATCCTCTAGTAGACTGACAATGCCTCAGTCAAGCGAATCTTTCTATGCCGGTCTTGGTAGGACTGGCCAGGCTGTTACAGAACGAATACCTCTAAGCTATAACCTCTTCAACGGCGTCTCTATCCAGCTGCAAAACACCAGGAATGAGGATGAGGCAGTCAGGAAGATTGATGACATGCCTGAAGTCAAGCAGCTGTGGCCAGTACGGGTCTTCCATGTGCCAGATGACAAAGTCGTCTGGACAGCTCAAGGGCATTCGGAAGCGGAAGCCACCGCAGATTTGAGGAAGAGGCAAGAAGCCGGCAACGACACCTTTTCGCCCCATGTCATGACCCAAGTCGACCAGCTGCGTGCTGAGGGCATTGTTGGTACTGGTATCAGGGTTGCAGTCATTGACAGCGTAAGCCTGTCCCTTCCGCAAAACCAAACCTCACATGAGGTGAAATGGTGAACTGATGAGATGGAAAGGGCGTTGACTACAATCACCCTGCTCTTGGTGGCTGCTTCGGCCCAGGCTGTTTAGTCGCATTCGGCACCGATCTCGTGGGTGACGCATATACTGGATTTACCACACCAATGCCAGACCCGGATCCGCTGGACACATGCGAAGGCCACGGCACGCACGTCAGTGGCATCATCGCCGCTCAAGCCAATCCGTACGGCTTTACCGGGGCTGCTCCGGGCGTCGTCCTTGGCATGTACCGGGTTTTCGGCTGTGCCGGCAGTGCAGGCAACGATGTTTTGATCGCTGCGTATAATCAAGCCTACGAGGACGGCGCAGACATCATTACGGCCTCCATAGGAGGTCCGTCAGGCTGGAGCGAAGATCCTTGGGCTGTGGCGGTTCAGCGCATTGTCGAAGCCGGCGTCCCATGTACGGTCTCCGCAGGTAACGAAGGCGCCGAAGGACTTTTCTACGCCAGTACTGCTGCAGACGGGAAACGCGTCACTGCGGTCGCATCTGTCGATAATGTCTTCTCGCCGTCTATTCTGCTGAATGCAACGTACTCCGTCAACAATGGGACTGATGAGTCTTTCGGCTGGACTGCTGGAACACCCAGCTACGACAATGTGAGTCTACCTCTCTGGGCTGTGAGCTACAACACCAGTGACCCTGCGAATGGCTGTGATCCATATCCTGCGCGTACACCGGATCTCTCCGACTATATTGTACTTATCCGCCGCGGTACATGCACATTTGTGCAGAAGGTCACCAATGCTGTCAATGCCGGGGCCCGCTACGTCATGATCTACAACAATGTACCGTCAGGCACGGTGGCCGTCACCGCAGACGTACCAGGCATCGAGGGAGTTGGCATGGTATCGGCAGACCAGGGTGTCGAGTGGATCAGCTACCTTGTGAAGAACCAGACGGTTACGCTCAATATCATCGATCCAGACTTTGCGCCGCAATTCCTCTCACAGACACCGAACAATCTGACTGGCGGCTTTCTCAGTACGTATACCACTTGGGGCCCGACATTCGAGCTCGATTTCAAGCCACAGGTCAGTGCGCCAGGTGGCAATATCCTGAGTCTCTACCCGCTCGACCTCGGCGCTTATGCAGTCTTGTCTGGCACGTCGATGGCATGCCCGATCACCGCAGCTATTATCGCTTTGATAGGAGAGGTCCGCGGCACCCTTGACCCGGCCACGATGGAGAACGCACTGGCGGCCACTGCAAATCCAAATCTGTGGAACGATGGTACAGATACTTTCAACTATCTCGCTCCAGTGCCGCAACAAGGTGCCGGCTTGGTTCAAGCCTATGATGCTGCGTATGCTACCACGCTCCTTAGTGTGTCGAGTATAGCTTTCAACGATAGCGATCATTTCGTTGGGTAAGCTGCAGCAGTCACCCTGATCCAGACTATTGCTGAAAATGCTGCAGGCAAGCAAACTTTACACTTTACAACACTGGAAATGAAGACGTCACCTACACGCTGTCGAACATCGGAGCCGCTACTGGATATACCTTTGCGCCCAACGATACTCTCTATCCTGCCCTCTTTCCTAACGAGCTGGTACCGAATTATGCCAATATTGACTTTGGGTACGGCAAACAGGTACGTGCCAACGGGATCTTTAAGTCTTGAGCGCCAGTTACAGAAGTCGCTGCTGTTACTGCCAACAACATGCGGCAGATGTATTTGTGCTGCCATATCCATCTCCATGGGGATGTGATTGTTCTGGAGTATCGAATGGGTCCTGCTAACACTGTCATCAGGTTGTAGTCGCCGCTGATAGCGAGGCCATAGTCTCCTTTACCCTTGCTCCGCCTAGAGGACTGAGCGCCGCTCGCTTGCCGGTCTACAGCGGCTTCATTGCGATGAACGGCAGTGACGGGAGCAGTCTTAGCCTCCCATATCAGGGCGTTGTTGGCAGCATGTACCGGCAAACCGTGCTCGACGCTGCGAATACATATCTCGCTACCGATCAATCCAATTACGCACCTGTCTCGGCGAACAGAACATTCACGTTGCCGAACCCTCGAACAAACGCTACGGCTACCAATGCCACTGTTTACCCGGAGATCATCGTCTCGATGCCGTTTGGCTCTGCGCTAGTGCGTGCGGATCTGGTGCCTTCTGGCACGCATCCTTATGGTCCACTTTCCTATGGCCAGCATCGCCACGGCTGGCACCCATACGGCAGCAACGTCACGACCGTCCTCGGTCTCAGGACTTTGGGAAACATCTTTGGCTTTCCCGCGTACTATGTGCCCCGAGGTCTGTTGATTGGCGACTTCGCTGGCTTATTGGAAGACGGCTCGGTCGCGCCCGCGGGGACGTATAGCATCGTAGTGAGGGCCTTAAGAATCTTCGGTGATCCAACTCTGGCAGAAGACTACATCGTTGCGAAGACTGTACCATTCACCATTAGATACCCTTAGTTTGGGTCAGTTGCGGCGCAAGTATTGTGCTCCAGCTTTTCGGAAGGGAGGATAGCAGGACACGGGGGTGCAGTAAGTTCGAACAAGATGGTAGAGCGACCAGGCTAGCGTGAGCAATGGGAGACATGTACTTGACGCGGGCCACACTAGATTGAGGACCATCAGACTGCTTGTAGTATACAATGCTGGTGTGCGATCTGTCCGATAATCATTCATGCGAGAACGAACTCGGTGGATAGATGAGCCGAACGGTGTGCTGGTCGTTGGTAGGTTTGTAGTACAGTACTGCTGATCCTTCGACTGCCTCGGTGCTCCGCACCTGCTCTACAGCTCTACAGTGAGCCTTGAGTTTACCACCCATAACTTGCATGTCCTAAATCTTGCCACCAGGGCCACCCGACGTAACAATCTATAAGCATAACAAGCAGTCTCTGGAAACATGGCTCCAATGGCAATGAACACCCCACCGGAGGCGGCAGAGAAAACTCTTCCTTTGGCAACTTCCAAGCTGACAACCGACAAATATTCCAAAACTGCTGGCCAAGATGTCGGCTACTCGTCGGCGCCTGAGCTGGTCTTCGACAACAAG
>JAKLLW010001416.1:0-15373 GCA_022814695.1 Neocatenulostroma microsporum
GAGATTTTGTAGATGATCCATTTCGTGCTCTTGCCGAGCTTGAGGTCGTTGAAGGCTTGGATGCATTCTGGTGCGACGGATACGCCGGAGGACGCCATGGTGGACGATGTGTTGTGTGACGGGGTCGGGTAGGGTAAGGATGTTGTCAATGCTGGGGGGTGTTTCTGTGGGCGATAACGGTGTCAGCGGATGGATTTTGTTGCTTGCATGTGACAGCGTCTCGGGCGGCGGAGTGAGGCTGTTTCTTACCTTTTAGCTTCCCTTGAACCAAGCTAGGCAGCCGATTGAGGTGATTGCGTGGTCGTATGGCTCGGCGTAGGCAGATGTTTTAGATTGTTGAGTACAAGTCAGCTGTGAGTGAACTTGAAGCCTTCAATCTTGGCGGGGCAAGAGTCGCCGATGCGACGCAAGCGAAATATGACGTACTTCTCTTTGATTGGCTATAGAAACATCGGCGCTAACGTTTGGCCTCAAACAGCAGACAGAAAGTGTGCGGGCAAACCGAACTTCACTTGCTCGCATTCGCATTTATCCGGTATACTATCGGACCGGTATGTTCGCCTCGTGTCCTCCAGGCTTGGAAGCTGACACCACAAGCCACTCTCCTCAACAAGGTGCTTTGTGCACTGCGGCCACTCCATTACTCAGCTATGCTTTGTGCAATGGGTAACCTGCCCGCTGGGCAATATGGTCCTCAAGGCAGATGGTTTGTACAATCCACACATGAGTTGAACTCGACAAGTATCTCGCCTTGTGCAGCTTTCACAACATGGCTTTAGCTATCAATTAGTCAACACAACTGGACCACGCTGGGAGCCGTACAGGTAGTCAGCAATCCTTCCCAGCGAACGAGAGTATAAGTATGCCCCCGTTCTCCATTTCAACATCACTTCTTCTACCTACCAAGAGACTCCAGCATAGTCCCAGATAAATTCTACACTCACAATGTCCCCAAAACTCATCCTCATCCACGGCATCACAGGCCTCCAAGGCGGCTCCGTAGCCCGTACCTTCCAGACCCTCCCCGGCTGGCGCATCAGAGGCATCACTCGCGACCCCTCGAAACCCTCCTGTGCTCCTCTCCTCGAAGCAGGCGTTGAATTGGTGGCCGGTGACCTCGACGACACAGCCTCCTTGGACAAGGCCTTCGAAGGAGCTAACGCCATCTTCGCCGTCACGGACTTCTGGCAGTTCCTGCAACTCCCCTCGACCTTCGAACGTGCCGAAAAGGAAGGCCGCGCTCCAAATGAGATAGCTATGGAGCTTGAGATTCAGCAGGGGAAGAATATCGTCGACGTCGCCGCCAAGCACCTCAGCACTCTGGACCGATTCGTTCTGTCCACGCTAAGCGATAGTGTCAAATGGTCTAAAGGAGAGATCACACGTAACCTCCATTTCGATGGGAAAGCCCACTTCACCCAGTACCTCAAGGATACCTACCCTGAGCTCGCAAAGCGAAGCAGCTACCTCCAAATGGGCTTCTACCTCTCAAACTGGAAACAATTCCCTCAGTTCTCTCCCAAGAAACAGGAAGATGGGACGTACACCAACCCCATGCTAGCTCTCCCAAACAGCTCCCCAGTCCCCTGGGTCGACCCTCTAAACGACACCGGTCTCTTTGTCAAAGCTTTAGTCGTAAACCCCTCCGCCAACATCACAATGCTTGGGGGATGTGAGATGTTGACGGCAGAGCAGTACACTAAGCTTTGGGGCAAGACTCTTGGCGTACAGGCGAGGTTTGAGAGTATGGGTTATGAGATGTTGAAGGCCGGAGGACTGCCGGACTTTTTGGCAAGGGAGTCGAGCGATAGTGGGAGGTATGTTAGTCAGTACGGGTGGGCGGGCGGTGATCCGGAGGTCAAGGGGCCGGAGCAGTGTGGGGTGGAGATGGAGAAATTGACGACGGTGAAAGAGTGGATGGTGAGGGAGGATTGGGGTAGTATTGGGTTGTGAGTGCGCTTGGACGTTGGCCGGGCTGGAAAGGCGCAGCCGGGTACGATGACTGTGCTGCAAGACACATTGCGGCAGAGGGGAGATCGGTAGAGAGCAAAAAATTAAGGGAGACAGCATGAGGTAGCTGTGCAAGTCGAAACGGAAGAAGCGATTGACATCAGTGAACATTGTGATAGCCTTGATAATGCAGCACATTGCGTTAAGCCTCATGGCCACTCGGGTTCGCGTCGTTCTCCGTATTTCATCGAGACGCAGGGACCAACATGATGGATGTTGTTGCGAAGAAGCAGTGATGGCCTCCCGCAGTAATTGGGATGTCATTATAAGAGATCTTTAAGCTGCTCAGAAATCTACAATTCGTGGTATGGCTGAAGGTTTGATGACGACCTGACATACACAAGGGCCCGTGCTCAAGCTTTTGACCTACCCCACCCACCTCAGCCTCGACCGGACGAAGGCATAGCAGTATCTTTCTGCCATATCACCCTCTGGACCATAGATCGGGGTCCTTTAAGCTCATCCGTGGTCTGGACTAATGATGAGCTTCGAAATTAGGCCGGTATTGCAACTAAGAAGGCCCTCTCCCACGGCACATTGAGCCCAGTCAATATGCCTCGTATGCCAACCACCCCAACATCCGTCGAGAGTCCCGACCATGGCCCCATCGCCGTCCGAGCAGAGTACATAACAACCTCAGAAACCACCGTCCGAGTAAAGGAACTGGACAACTCAGTCCTAACCCGCGACTTCGTCATCACCAAAGCCGAAGGCCCCCTTCTCATACAAGCCACCGGCAAGACGATAAGCCGAAACCTCAAGCGCGAGTTCACCGACGCAGATGGTCTCCCACTCTTCGAGCTCCGCCAAAACAAGGCCCAGAAGGCAGACAAAGCCTGGTCGCTAAGCTTACCCGGAGCGAAAGAGGGCGACGATGTCCTTGCGGTAGCGTTCCGGATGTTCCTGGTCCACACAAAGTTCGATGTCAAGTTCAAGAACTTGGCTGTGCCTTCCACGGATTACTCGAGGGTCTACAGGGATAGGGTAGCACTGGAAGTCCGGGGGCAGGACATGTCGAATATGAATGTTCATGTTTTGTATGAGGGCAAGAAGATCATGCACATTGCTCGCGAAGCAGACGCCGACGGGCAGCGCGCAGCTTACAAGCATGCGTATGGGTATCGGACCGAGTGGGAGGTGACAGTGGCGGCAGGCGTGGATCTGTCGCTGGCAGCGATTATTGTCACGGTTCTTGCTGAGCAACGCGGGTGATTGTCTAGACACGAGCTCGCCATGGACAGGTCCAAGGTATACTCGTGAGGGGGTATTAATGGGTGTAAAGCGTGATGAGTGTCTGATATCTAATACTGGTATGCACCGACAATAGGCGGCGGGAAAGGTGCTAAGAGATGGCGTCCTTGGTCCAGGGCGCATTACAAGCCACGATGTCAAGCATACGTCAGGCTTGTGATGAGCAGCAACCTTAGCAAGAGTAGTTTTGGCGGCAGAGGGGAGGTGCAGTTCACAAGCGTGGTGAGCCGGAATGGAGCGCCAGCGGCACGTATATGGTATTGGAGTCATTCGCCGCGGCGTAAGCCATGGCTTTCACAGCCGGGTTCGTGGCTATCTCCAACAGATACTAGGACCTTCCCTCTGATGAGTCCACAAGCTCGTAGCCGTCACTATCGCTCTCTCCGCCGTCCATGGCGACTCTGTCTAGCCCGGCCGTGACCTCCCTCCAGTCGTTATCGCTATCGCTATCCTGAGGAACAACAGGCGAGGAGAGACTACAAGTACATCCTGGCATGATGCAAAAGCCACACCGCTCAGCTACTCTTCCATTTCCGAGATGCGGTGATAATTCAGAGCCACCATCACAAGCACAACCTGTCATGACGCAAAAGCCACACTGCTCAGCTGCTCTTCCATTTCCGAGGAGTGGTGGCGACTCAAAGCCACCGTTCTCCTTCACTTCCTCCTCTGCGAGAGGGCCGAGGTCCTCCGACACCGCGCTCAGCGGGCACACTCTCCGCTGAGAGCTATGCACAGCCACACACGCATCCATATGTTGCATGAAGTCGCTATTCTCCTGGCGTACTGAAGACGCTCTCAAAAGGAACAGCTGCAACCCATACTCCCGCTGCGCAGCAGTGCAAGCTGCTCTTAGGCTCCTATCTGTCGCAAGCGTGTGTTTTCTCAAGGCCATGAAGATTGTGCGGCGGTGGTGGAACAGCTCCGAGATACTCATACCCATAGCCGTACTGAACGACGACTCGCCGAGAGCTTGATATGCTCGTGGGTACCCGGCACGCATCCAGAGCATCATGATGACCAGGCAGTAGATACTGACCACGGCAGGCAGCAGGCACATCAGACAGTCTTGCATCCTCAAGACGAAGCCACTCATGTAGTTGACGGGCCTCACGGCGGGCATCCGAGCCACTCGGTCAAGGTTCTCCTGCTCCGCCACAAGATCATTTCTCTTCGCCTTGTTGAAACCCAGCGGCTTGCACTCCTCGCTAACGTCTGCACGCAGACGCTTGGATTCCGAGTTCTTTGAAGTGCACACACAGCGAAGTCTTCCTCTCGACACCAGCCTTCTGTATCCTCGTACGTCCCGCCGGCCTTGCCAGACAGGCCAAAAGGGCCATAGTACCACTCCCAGGATGACGATTAAGCTGGCGGTGTCGTAGATGGTCTGCCAAGTCAACACAATATCAAGCGCTACCTGACTGCCAATGGGAGCGGAGCGCGACATGTCGCCGTCCTTGGGATGGACCTTTGATTTGGTCTCTGAGTTTGTGTTGAGAGGAAGGAGGATTTGCTGTTATCTATTGTGGCGTCTGTGGTAGCTTGGAGGTTGTGATGTTGCAAGTCGAAAGAGGGACAATTAAGCGATTCTTGACTGGGATGTAATGTGAGCGTCAAGACGAAGACAATCCAGAAAGACACTCCCCAGTACCAAGGATGCACTTGAAACGCCACCAAGCTCAAGAACTCAACCACCATTTTGGGTCGGCCTGCCAGCCACCATGCCCGACGTTGTACAAACGAGCGATATGTGAGGAATAGCTAGTTGAAGAGGCTTCTTGACCTATGACAGATACAGAATGCTCGCTCTAGCTCTGCTGTGCTGTGTTACATTGTGCTCGCTCTGTTAACGTCTCCCATTGAGCCAGTATTACTACCATGAACCATCGAGACCTCTTTTCGGATCTAGCAGCATACACAGATGCGAATATCGTTGGAAAGCAATGCTCGTATCTTCGCCGTCTGCACCTCGTCGTCGTCGTGTTCAGTCGTCTAGACCTGCCCCATGCCGCTCACGCGCTCTTTTTTGTCTCCACCCTGTCGATCATCTCGAAGCTACCGTGCTCACTTGTGGCGTCACCGTCGTCTGACTGCGGCGCGGACGACTGGAGCTCCGACTCTGTACCGGACGGTGTAGTCTCGCCGACTCCCGACGCAGTGTCGTCGTTGTCTTCACCCAATAGAGCTTCGTTCTGTTTACGTGGGCGCTCCTCACGCTCCACAAGAACCTTCTCTCGTGCATCCAATGCTAGCTCCTTCCTGTCCAGCATCTCCTCCTTGTAACGAACGACGCCAGTCCTTACACCTTCCCTAACACCCGCACGTAAGGACGCCACCATGTCGACCACAGTACGCTTATTGGCAGCCAAGTTGGAAAAGAAGGATATAGTCAGCACAGGGGTACAGAGACCGGTGAGATGGGCCATGGTGAGCACCACGGCCGATCTGACTGTTGTTCCAAACGCCCAGGAATGGACAGGGACAAGGAAGCATCCAATTATGAGCCAGAT
This sequence comes from Neocatenulostroma microsporum, assembly GCA_022814695.1. Taxonomy (NCBI): domain Eukaryota; kingdom Fungi; phylum Ascomycota; class Dothideomycetes; order Mycosphaerellales; family Teratosphaeriaceae; genus Neocatenulostroma; species Neocatenulostroma microsporum. Next base: position 5,772 of record JAKLLW010001416.1, read on the forward strand.
GATGATGCGGACGTGTAAGGGGCCCTCGTACAGTAGACTGTCCATGGGGTTCGCGAATGGGCCGCTATCACAAGCCACTCCAAGGATGTCGTCCCAAGTCCCGGCAACTGTAGCAACTGTAGCCGTTGAATGGGACCCGATAGCCTGGTTCTCTTGTCTCTGATCTTCAGCGGAGACGGGCGGGGCGTTGAGCAGAGCCGCAGCGCGTCTAGCTGCGCGCCTCCTGTCCTTCAATGCTAGCCTGCACATTCCAATCAACTGAATAATTGCATACGCCACGACTGAGACCAACGGCGCTGGGCAGCAGGTGGAGGAGCTCTTGAGCGTTTGGGTGACTGCTTCGGCAGAGGTTGGATTGGCGTCACGGAGTGTTTGAGCTGTGTATTCTTTCTTGCAGTCGTACCCGGACCTGAGAGCAGCAGTCTTGAGGCCGAGGGCCACATAATGTTGAAGCTCATCATCATCTTTGGTAGCACTCGTGACGTTCGTATGCCACTCGAGATCCTCGGTAGGTGTGCCGGACCGCAGTGTCTGAACCAGGCGGAGGACCGCATCTCTCAGTCCGCGTGCATTGGTGGAGAGGCGACGAGCGGCGGCGCTGACCCTCTCCGTGACGGTGTGGAAGTCTGGCTTTGTGACTGCTTCACAAGGGATGGCGCCAACCGCTGCATCGGTCGAGCATTCGCATGCACCAGTTTCGGATTTGTAGTTGACGAAGCGAACGCTGGCATCAGCGCAGCAAGCTACGCGGCAGAAGACGTCGCTGATGACGGTGATTGGGGTGTTATGAGGGAATAGCGTGTACGATGAAGGTCCGTCCGTGGAATCAGCGCCTGTGCTTATCATGGTCACGGTCATGGTCTCGGCATGTGTCGTTAGTGGCTCTCCCACGCAAAAGGCGGCCGGTAGTAGGCCAAGCAGGCCTATGGCGAATGGGCGCACCATGGTTGTCGTAGTGTGATGTGTCGTTCAGTCAAAGTTGTGGTTGCTGCGTCGTATTAACAGAAGTGTAGTAGAGTGTTTGTTGTTGTGTTGTGTGAAGTCAGGAAGTCGCCCAAGCCCGAGCTTTCCAGGCTTCCGTTTCAGACGTTGCTACAACGGCAAGAGCCAGGGGGCACCTGCTCCTTCCCCATCTCCCCATTACCAAAGAACCTGCCCGTATTCCCTCCAGAATAAAGATGTAGCGTATCGTTGGACACTGAAGGCGCTTTCAGCTACTCAACTGTTGCACAACAACTCGGAGATGCCTTTCCAGCAGAATACTTTGCTACCAGCTAAACCCTCAACCATACAAGCAGTCGTTACGCTGTCTCCTGGGTGGCATATCAATCTCCATAATTGCAGCTGTATCTCAGGCTACTCAGTCGTGCCCCAGCGGCCTCTACCTAGCCCACTCTCGGACGAATTCCTGCACCTGAGCCGTACATACATCTATCCATTATCCTCGCCACTTTCCTGACCGCAAGCATCGCAGCCGTCAGACCACTCAATGCGACGATACCAGCTAGACTCCGAATCCAGTATGGAGCGTTCTGGGACATCATGTCAGATGCGTATGCCATATGAATAACCATGAACGCGCATCTCAAGTCGCGCTTGATCCGACGAGCTGTCGACTCGAGTGGCAGTAACGCTCGCGATAGGAAGCCGTACCATTTCCATGCAATGACGAGCAAGCTGGCGTATTGGAACCACATCGCGATTTCGACTATGAAGAGGGCGGCCAGCAGTTGAAAGGCGTGGGACAGTGAGTAGGTCATGGTGGGTGGATCTTTCTGATCTCCACTGCTTCGCCGAATTATACGGATACTGTCGCGAAGTACCGTAGCTTGTCTTTTGGAGATAGTTGCTGGCATATATGCTAGCACAGTGGCTAGAGTCCCAGATATATCTTCTCCATCTTGACCTTGAAGACAGTACGGAATGTACATTGGTACTGAACTGGACTTGGCCGCCTGAGTCGGAAGCCCTCGATGGTTCCGTGATCTCGGGCTCAATCCGTACCACGAAGCGTAAGCCAAGAGAGCGTTTCTATACAGCTCTCAGTCCCGGTTCTTGCCGATTTAACCATATCATTCCAAAGTCAGGCAGTATACCAGACTAGGTCTGCAAAACCGTCCACATGATCCACCCCCCAATCCCCCGCCCAGAAGTCCTTTACGACTCGGTCTTCAAACCTCTTCCAATGAACGCCACCACCATGTCCTCAATATCAGCCTCAACCTCGCACGCCCTCGGTCTAGGTCGCGGGCACGTCAAGCTCTTCGCAAAAGCCTTCATCTTTACATTCGCCTACGCTGGTCTACCCGTCCTAGCCTGGCACCTTTATGGCACATTATCTCGAACCCTCCTACCACCAGGAAAAGCAACATGGTTCATCCAAAATGAGAAAGATAGAGCACTGGGGAGATGGGACCCATGGAGGGCCTTGAGATGGGCGCTCCTCGGCGTGCATGTGGCTTGGGTGTACGAGCGGAGCTGCAGGTATACCGGAACAGCACCGTGGTGGTTCAGGATATTGGCAGGTACGACGGTGACTTGTGGTGGAGCGGTGGGTCTGATTGCGGTTAAGACTTTTGCAGGTCTGTTTGGTGTCTCTTTGTACGAAGAGCATGACGAGGCGGTCGAGGGTACGAAGCCAGCTGCGCTTGATCGCTGCCAACGGACTGCTAAGGCGGCGCTGCGGGCCGGTAGGGAGGAGTGGGAGAAGCAGGAAGAGAGCGAAAGCCAATCCGACAGCATTGATTGCGCGGGCTCTCAGGACACGGTAGCCTCCAGATCTTGGGACGTCCTTGGTGAATTTGACGAATCTGGTTGAAAAGTGCCATAGGTATCTGGCAGCTTGACTGCGACAGCGCAAAGGCAGAGGTGGCCAAACGAAGCGACTGTACTAGCTACTAGCAGGCTACGACGCCTCCAGCACTCGACTCCACTCAACATCACCAACCCTCTTGAACTCCACGCCATCTCCAAAGTAGCCTGCCTCATCCCACGCTTTCATCGTGGGCCCATCGTACGGACCGTGAGGTTCTCCGCCATCTCTGGCATCGCTCCATCTGTACTCCCATTGTGCGCCATCTGCGTCGACTGCAGCTTGCGTGGTTGCGGTAGGCGCCCAGTCCTCGCCCGTCTCCCGCTTGTACTGCCGCATAAGTATCTCACGCTCGGTCTCGTAGATTTCATGTTGCTGTCTTGAGTATAGCGCATCTGCTGCTCCCGTAATAGCCTCCACTGCCTTCTTCCTCGCCTCCTCTACGGGATCAGAAACTACACCATTCCCGTTCGCAGCAGGCTCATCAACATCCATCCTATCCTTCTGCAGCTTCTTCTGCTTCCACTTCGGCACCTTCGTCTCCTTCGGCTTGCCCTTGTTCAGTCTCTGCAGAGCTTCGAGCGGCGTCTCTCCCGTCTCAAGCTGCGCTATTAATCTAGAGAGTATATCGCTCGTAAGTGTCGCATCATCCTCCACCTCCTTCTTCCTCCGCTCACTGTCCCGCTTCTCTTGAGCATCCTTCGCACGCTTCATGTCCTTTTTGCTCAACCCGTCCAACCAGCTATCGTTCACCGCATCCGGATCCTGCGCTTTCCGCACATAGTTTCCTGATTCGTCGAACCTGCCTTCCTCTTCCTCATCCTTGAGATTGAAAGCATCAAGTTTTGGTGCATGCTTCTTCTTGCCTCCCGCTCCGATCTCAGCAGCGAGATCATCCTCCATCTCCTCAGGTAGCAAATCCCGCTCTTGGTCGCCTCCGGACTCGGAGCTAGATTCCTCAGACTGCTCTCTCCGCTTGCCCTTCTGGTTGAGTAGAAGATCAGATGATACATGCCCTCCGCTCTTACTATTCATCACCTGCCCTTCTATGTCCGAGGGCTCCAAGAACCTCACATCCTTCTTCCGTTTCTTGCCCTCTCTACCGAGCTCCTCATCCTCGTCTCCGTCATTGGTCCCTTGTACATCCTGCTCGAGGTCGGCGAACATGTCGTCCTCGTCCTCATCTTTGCTCTTACTCCCGCCATTCTGATCTTTCGTCCGCTCTCGCTCCGCAGCACGAGCATCAAAGTTGTCGTTGTCCGAGTCGGACTCATACCCGTCAATGTTAACAGCATTCCGCTTTGTCTGAGCTCCCGACTTGCCAATAACGTCCGCGTCAAGGATGATGTCGTCTTCCGGCGCGTCTGCTGCGAGAGTGCTGGGGTTACGGTAGTCGAAACGAGGTTTCTTGCTTGTGTTTTCGTATGTCCTGCCGAAGTCTTCCCCTGAGCGCTTTGGGCGAGCTGCTGAGCTTGGTTGCGCCATGCTTCTGTCAAAGAGGTCTATGGTGGTAGAGTAAGAGGGAGATGTTAGAGGGAGCTACGGCAATGACGATTCACATGCTAAAATCCAAAAGCGGCTAGCTCGTTTGCGCGTAGCGAGTCAGGTATACAAAAGGCGTGGACGGATGAGATACAAAGGACGAGGTCTGGCGTCCTCAAAGGCAATGATGAATGAGATACCACAATTGTTGACAGCAGATCAAGGAGTGTCTTTAAGAGCTGTCTACCATGCATCTTCCTTCACATTTCGTCTTCACAAATCGCGGCACCTAGCTACCCAACAGCAGTGTTGAACCAAATCAAGCGTTTACAGACAAGATGGCACCTATGCAGCTGCAGCAACAGCCTGTCGCACCTGGACGTGCTCGCGCTCAAGCACATTCTCGAGAGCACCTAACGCGCCTTTGCCCGCCTGAAGGTCTTGCTTGAAGGCCTCCAAGCCCAGCTGCTCATCGGTCCAAAGTGGCTCAACGACCTCGGCTTTCTTCGCTCCGACACCAATGAACCCGCCTTCGCGGGCCCAGTCAGAGGTACGCTTGATGCCTAGCTCATTCCATACGCTTTCCAGAGCCTGGCAGAGATGGTCTCGGTACTCCTTGATGTGGCCGGGTGTTGGCGTGATGCGGAGACGTTCCTGGCCAACGGGTACGGTTGGATAGTTGATGGCTTGAACGTAGATCTGGTGCTTCTCGAGCAACAGATCGGAGGCCTTCTTCGCCACCTCGGCGTTTCCGACGAGGACAGGGATAATGTGCGAGGGATTGGGAATGACTGGGATGTCCATCGAGTTCAAGGTCTCCTTCACAGCACGAGTATGGAGCTGCTGGAGCCGGCGATCGCCTTGATAGCTTTGTTGGTACTCAATGGCGGCTTTGGCGCCTGCCATTGTCGCTGGTGGAAGAGAGGTCGTAAAGATAAAGCCAGGAGCTAGGGAGCGGATGGTGTCTACCATCTTGGCAGATCCGGCGATGTAGCCGCCGACGCAACCGTAAGCCTTGCCAAGTGTGCCAGTGATGATATCGATGCGGTCTTGAACGGTGCCTCTGGTGTTACCGCCGTTCTTGTAAGTCTCGTAGTCCAAATGCTCAGCAACACCAGCGCCGTTTGGTCCGTACATGCCAACAGCATGGACTTCATCCAAAAAGGTGATCGCGCCGTACTTCTCGGCCAGATCGCAAATCCCTTCAATTGGTCCAACACTACCGCACATGCTATACACACTCTCAAACGCAATGATCTTCGGAGTCTCAGCCGGCAAGCTCGCCAGCTTGGCCTCCAAATCCGCCAAATCATTATGTTTGAAGACAATCTTCTTCGCGCCGGAGTGGCGGATACCTTGAATCATCGAAGCGTGGTTCATGCTGTCACTCAGGATGACGCAGTCGGGGAACTTGCTGCCCAGAGTCGCAAGCGTGGCGTCGTTCGCAACGTAGCAAGACGAGAAGACCAGTGCAGCCTCTTTCGCGTGCAGCTTGGCGAGCGAATCCTCTAGTTGCACAGCATGCTGGTTATGTCCGGAAATGTTTCTCGTGCCTCCAGCGCCTGCACCGTACTTGTCGAGCGTTTCGTGCATCTTATTCAACACATGCTGGTTTCGCCCCATACCTAAGTAATCGTTCGAACACCACACCGTTACCCTCTCGTCCGCCGCAGACATGTGCGCACGTGGGAATTCCTGCGCTAAACGATTGATGTTGTTAAAGTAGCGGTAGCTCTTGTCCTTGTGCTTCTTGTCCAACTCGTTCTGGTAGAACCCATCGTAATTGAACTTCACTGGGGCCGGCGCATCCGGAGCCATCCCGTGCTGAGCTTGAGTCGTAGCAGCGGCGGCAGGCTTAGCCATTGGCGGCTGAAACGGAGCGTGCTCAGCTCTTCCTTTCGGCATATCCACGGCCTGAGCTTCTTTGGACGCAGTCGTATGCAACTTGGCTCTCGGGACCTTGGAGTGGTAAGCCCGAGTGCCGCTGAAAGCCCCGGCAAGGGCGGTGCTGGCAATGTTGCGGCCGCTCTGGACAGATAGAGCCTTGCCCATAACCGGGCAGCGTCGAGCGGTGATTTGCAAATTCGACATGGCACCGCCGCCGGGAGAGGCGTGCTGGACATTGGTGCTGTTCGACAGCGAGCGGAGCGTGGCGGGCGACGTTTTCTTCAGGAACGGGCACATAGTGCGCGATTGGCGAAGTAGGGCCTCCATGGCGGGCGGAGATCGATTTCGAGGTTTCGGTACACGTTTCTATTGTCGAGAGAAGGGTGGGAGGAAAGGTGAGAGAGGTGAAGGAACGCTTACGTCTGACAGACGGAACACCTCATTATTTAGCACAGCGAAACAGAAACCCCACACTGAATGGATAAGCTTCGAAATGCACGGACTACCGACGCACCAGATTATCTTTTGTTGCCGTGATTCGCTCGCTTCATGCGGTTATGGCGATCTTCAAGGGTGCGTCTCCGGATTCAAAGAAGCCTCAGGAGTGTGCCTCGGCGATCGATATACTTCCTGCAAGACATCGAGGAACGAGGAGAAGCTCCAACGTTGATGATGGAGGCCTCTCCGCACAAGCGCGAGCACCGTGTTGGGTGGGGTCTGGCGAACCGGTCATGATGAGGCCTGGACGCTCACTTGAAGACGAGACCACTGTGAAAGCTATTGGGCTTCAAAACGTCCATTGACAATGCTGCAGCGAAAGCCATTCAACCTCCTAGTAATGCATACAGCGACAACAAGCCCTTCCTGACATGATCGTTTTGCTCCAACCCTACTAATATGCACCATTATATCGTGTGCGCCCTCAAAAGCCGATCGGCATTTACAACTCATGACAGCACCCGCCCTCTCGCAGCCATCCTCGCCTTCGCAGCTTCGATTCGATCCAGGCTCACCTCCTTCCCAGTCTTGTCAGTCAAGCTACTGACCCGCTTGCCTAGCATAGGCGCGTTGATGGCATTCCAAGCAGCCATCGGTTTCACGCTCTCGGGTTGAGCTGGCGCCGCCTTCACCGGGGGCGAGATATTCTCTTTTGCAGTCGGAGACGCGCCAGCTCTGCTAGGCATGTTTTGTGCCTTGCGGTCAAAGTAAGATGCTGCCTTCTTGTTATCGACGCCAGGCGGCGACAAGATGGGACTTGCCAGAAAGGGACTGGACGCAGGTACCGGCATGGAGAGATCGTCCGTCGTATCGGTGACAGCAGCTTTGCGCGGCGTAGGCGACTCGGGTGCCTCCTTCGCCTCTGCCACTGGCTCAGGCGATGGTTGCGGCAAGCCTGGTGACAGCAGTGGCGAGTCCTTTCGCTTGTCCTCTAATTTCGGGGAGCGTGGGACCTCTTGTCGGACTAGAGGCTCTTTCGTGAAGCGATCGTTCGGTGGCGATGGCTGGGCCGAGTCTCTTCGCGTGAGGTTCTTGTTTGGGAGGGTGTTGATGCTCAGTGATTTCAAAGGAGTGAAGTCCGTACCACTGGTGACTGTCCGCCCATGCTTAGGCAACATCGGTGGCTGCTTCTCCGCTCGATTAAGCACAGGACTGGAAGAGCCAAAAGACTGAGCCCAGATGTCATCTTCCGTCTTGGTACGAATGTTGTCAGGACGGCTTTTCGTTCTCGCTTTCTGAGGCTCTGGTTCGGCCTTGGGCTCTACCTTTGGCTCCGTTTTTGGCTCCGTCCGAAGCTCTGCCTTCGGCTCCTCTTCTTTTACAGCAGGTTGTTGCGCTTGCTCCTTGGTTGCTCGAGCCTGAGTAGGGGCATTCTCATGCATGGCTTGTGCAGATGCCACCGGCTGAGGCTGATTGCGAGTGGTCTCGCTTCTCGGCTCTCTCCTGCAGCTTCGCTTGCCGTCCAACGTAGGCCTGGAGATTGCGATGTCCGGTTTCCCGGAATCAGCGCTCGCCGTCTTCAGCTGCTCCTGCATTACTTTGAGCTGCTCTTCCAGCTCGGCAGTCCTCTTCTCCAGTTTGTCGACCTTCTTCTTCTCCTGTCGAAGCTGATCGGCTAGATCCGTGCATTGAAAGTCTTTGTCCTTAGCAAAGCTTTTCGCTGCCTTCTGCTTGGTGATGAGCTTTCTGACCTCACGCTGAGAGTTCTCGCGGTACACATCGTATTGCGTCTTCCAATATCTGCCCGACGGCGACTTGGGCTCCTCGAACTCCTTCGCAATGTCATCGTCTTCTGCGTTCCGACTGCGCTTCTTGCGCCTTACAGAGTCATCACGCGCCTGTTCTAAGGCCTCCGTGAGCTTGTTGCGCCCTTTGCTCTTCTCTGCAGGCTCCTCTGCTTGATCTTCCTCGGCGCCAGGCTTGGCCCACGGGCTTGGAAACTTGCCAGGGCAGTCGTCCGGAATCCCGGTCTTTGTCGGCCGCTTTTCCTCGTTGTTCATCACGTGCTCGCCGAACGTCACGGTCTTACGTTTCGCAGCGGCGGTCCCAGGTGTCATGAGGATGCCCTTCGTCGGCGAGCTCACGGGCTCGGGTACGAATTGCGCGTCTTGTTTGCCGAAAGCACGTGAATCGCTGGCGCTTTTCGGTCGCTCCAAGGTAGGCTTCTCTGCGCGTGTGCCATGAGGTCTCGTTCGGGCGTTCTCGGTGTTCGAATGACGTCGCGGTTTAGGTTGTACTGTCTGTGGTGTTCCAAAGATGGCATGCTTGAATGCGCGGACAGCGAAGACAGGCGCAGGTGTCTCTGGAGGCTCAATGTACCCGGTCGCGTCCGGATCTGTCACGTATCAGCATACAACATCGTTTTGCTCGCGCAGAGGGCAATGTTTACCAGCCGGGCCTTCCGGCTGCTTCTGGCCTGCTAGCCAATGCAGCATCTTCACCCGCGAAGGTACGCGATGGACAATGCAGGTGATGTACGTCGAGGCGGTCAATGTTATGCGCGCCTATCACGTCCACAGTCCTGCAGGAAAAGAAAGCTAGTCATGCTCGATTATGTTTGTGTATTGGGCGTCGTCAAGCGCGATCGCCTCGAAGATACCGGAAACGGCCCGTTCAATCAGCGCCACAGCGGTGTGGCGCCTGCCAACGTCTACAAATATGACTCCCAATTGAACAGAACTCTGGAACATCCACAAACCACAATAGAGCCCAGAGGACAAGTGAATAATGTCATCCATCGCGTAGGACCTGCAGCTTCGGCTGTCAGTCCACTTGTCGCTCGATATGCGACACTGAAGCCATCTCTGATCATCAACATGGCTCCCAAATCGCCTTGGAAGAACACTAAACAACCGAAAGCGAGCAATAATGCTGGGAAGACGGCTGCCGAGCAGGTAGGTTCAAGCCTCGCCCGAGATTCTCT
>JAKLLW010001417.1:0-15367 GCA_022814695.1 Neocatenulostroma microsporum
GTGGATGCGACTACCTGCTCAGTCTGCGGAGTATAGGTCCATGGACTGGGACTGAGAGATAGCATAGTCACGGCGAATCGGTGCGATGACCAAGGTGATGACCAAGGCGAGGAGGTGTTTCTGCGGTGCGCGCAAGCTTGGCTCTCCGTCCGAGTGAAACCAGGTCGCCTTGGTCCGCCCTTGGGAATTCGACGTCTGGAGGCTTTCTGATTCTTGCTGAAGTGAAGGGCCATATCTATATCACCTGCGACTTGACCAAAGGCATTTTGAGTATTCAGAAAGGAGCAGATGTTAGTAACGCTGACCACCAATGCCAAGCTCACCAAACGTGCATTGACCGCTTTCGCTCCATTCTTCTTTCGGCAGCTTCAGCCGTCGACACCAACGTCAGTCCATCTCAAGTTCGACTGCGGTTTGTATAGCTCTCATTGTCTCCTTCGTCTTCAGTAGCAAGAACCATCATGGCAACCCTTCGGAAGTTGACCCTCGCGGCCCTTACTGGCCATGCCCTCTCCCGAGAAATCACCTTCCCACCGGTATCCGGCATGCAAGAACCAATGTTAGGCCACACAGGTGTAAACACCGGCATGGACGTCTCTCAAGGCTGGTTCTCCGGCATAGTAACCTATGCAAACCTCCCTTATGCTCACTGCCTCGGAAACGACGAGGAAAAAGTAGAACCCTACGACATCGCCATACTCGGAGCGCCCTTCGATACAGGCGTGACCGCCCGACCAGGAGCTCGTTTCGGACCCAATGGAATCAGACAAGGCTCCAGACGAATCGCTTCCGCATTCTCTTACTCCGTGTACACGGGCAAGAACTACTTTACGGAATGGGCCAAAGTCGTGGACTGCGGAGATGCTCCTCTAACATTCCTCGACAACACCATCGCCCTAAAACAACTCGATAAAACCCACCAAGTAATCTCAGCCCGTCAAGCCAACAACACCTCCTACTCAGTCCCCCGTATCATCACCCTAGGAGGCGACCACACAACCACCCTCCCAGCTCTTCGCTCCACCTACTCCCACTGGGGCGCCGTAAGCGTAATCCACTTCGACTCCCACCTCGATACCTGGAACCCAGACGTCCTCGGCGGCGGCCTCTCCCACTACGCCGGCGTCAATCACGGCACGTTTCTACACATCGCACATGAAGAGGGTTTGGTCTTGAACTCCTCAATCCACGCCGGCATCCGAGCACCGGTGTCAAATAAACATTACGACCTCAAACATGACAAAGCCTGCGGTTTCAACATTATCACGGCTCGCGATCTCGACAAGATCGGCACGCAAGGCGTCATTGAGAAGCTAAAAGACAGAGTCGCCGGGACCAAAGTCTACATCAGCGTCGATATTGACGTTTTGGACCCGGCGTATGCGCCTGCAACGGGCACTGCAGAGGTCGGCGGATGGACCACGCGAGAGCTGTTGACTATCATAGATGGTTTGAGTGGGTTGGAAGTAGTTGGTGCGGACGTCGTGGAGGTGTCGCCCATATACGACAACGCGGGCGAGACGACTGGGCTTGCGGCCGCTGAGGTCGTGCACTCGTTAATAGCCCTTATGGTTGAGACGCCTGTGAAGGGCAAATCAACGGCCAAGGCGCAAGAAGCAAATGTAAGCTTGTGAGGATGGCACTACTGCGTGCAGAAGTGCACCGTTATGATGGAATGGCAGCGCGGAAAGTGCAATATATATACTTGCATATAGATGGCGATATTCTGTACAGTTCCCATACCCGTTGACCAAAGATGGTTCAACAAGCCAGAAAGAGTGAGCACACTACCGGCGTTGTTGCCACCTGGTTACCTGCAGTCTCCATAAGAGTGTCGAAATCAATGCTGTTTGTGAGCTTGGTGTGGTAAGCACGTCGACTATCGCACCACGGCTCAGTAAACCACTGAATTAGAACTTGACGAAATGGTCAGTGGAGCGGTACTCTTCGCAGAACTGACAAGGCACTCTCTGGTCCTAGGTATGATCGTACGAAACGGGTTCGTGTGGGGTCAGCTAACGCCTGGTACTGCATCATGGGCATTATGTGCGTTTGAACATTTTGCATGTAGTTGAGCGGCCATCTACCTCAGTACTAGCGACTCGAAGCATACGTCTGTGTAGAGCAACGCCAGCCAATCCAGCAGCGCATTATGAGCGCCCTCCGCACCTCATCCTCTCCAGCTCCAGCCGTCGTCGTAGTCATGTTCTTAGAAGACCATCTCATGCGGCTTGTCGCCCTTCCTCAAGCTAAACTGGCTCTTGAGGTACTCCTGCAGCATCGCCTCCTTCTTGATAGCCTTAAGCAACCCCTCATCAACCTTCTTCTGGTCCTCCGCCCGTCCAGAATCAACCTCCTTCTTCTGGCTCTTCTCACCCTGGTTGAAGAACGCCTCCTCAGAACCCTTCTTGTCGGCCTTCTTATCCCTCTTGAAGTAGCCCTCACCACCAACCTTGTCGATCGTCTTCTGGTCTACACCCTCCAGCGGGACAGAGGTCTTGGTAGCGATGACGTACCGCGAGTTGACGCGACGGAGCGGGATGCCGTTGATCTTGAAGGGGCCGGTGACGAGGAGGACGCCTTGGTCGAGGACTTTGAGGAGGACTACGCGCTTGCCTCGGAAGCGGCCGGCGAGGAGGATCAGGACTTTGCCGGGTTGGAGGGAGGCGCGGGGCTTGTAGGGGCGGAGGGCTTTGCGGGCCTATTTATCTTCTTGTTAGTGGATGTTCAATGGGTGGTTGTGCGGTGCTTGTTCGGCGGAGCTTGTACGAGGACGGTGGTGATGGCGGTGATGTACCTTCTTTGGTTGCGCCTCATCCTCAGCCGGGTAGTACTTGCTGGCCTTCTGAGATGCGTGTGGGATCGTCCTCTCGCCCTTCTGGAACTTCTTGGTCTGTGGTTCCGAAGACATGATGGGCGATTCTGCAGCGAAGCTATTAGCCTCACGTATGCGCAGGTGTATTCTGGATTGATATTGTCGTACCGAAGGCGATTGGCGGTGCTGTGGTGTTAGTATGGGTTGTCGCTCGTCGCAGTCAATGTCAAGTCCGCATAAACGTCGTAGTGCCTGGGTGAAATCGAATGCCAAGAAGTGTGGACTTGCCTCGCTACACCTGCCCCGCAAGCATCACAGCCTCAGGCACCTCACCTCGCAGCAACCTGCTAGCGGCGAGCTCTCACATCACCTCAAACATAGTACACAACCTCATCGACACAACCCATCACTCAAGCCAAATCAAACATCAACACCGCAATCATGGCGACATCACCCCTCATCACCTTCAAAGCAGGCAGAACCGACTTCTCCGGCCGCAGCGTCATCTCCGACCCAGACCCGGGCTACCTCTACATCTACTCCGAAGACGACCTCCTCCACTTCTGCTGGCGCCGTCGCTCTGCCCCGTCCACCGAGCCAGAACTCGACCTCCTCATGATCCCCGGCGATGGCACTTTCCGCCCCTACGTGAAGAACCCCGGTGCTGACAGCGTCGAGAGCCCGACAAATGGAAGGTTCTTCGTGCTGAAGTTCCAGAGTTCGAGCCAGAAGTACTTCTTCTGGATGCAGAGTAAGGCTCAAGGTGGAGAGGGAGCGACGGCGAGGTTTAGTGAGAGGGATCAGAGGTTGGGGCAGGTTGTTGATGCGCTGTTGCAGGGCGAGGAGGTGGATGTTGAGAGGGAGGTGCGGGAGATTAGGCAGGGTGGTGGAGGGGGCAGTGGGCCAAATGGGGATGCGGATGCGATGGAGATTGATGATAACGGATTGACGAGGCAGGGGTCTGGGGGTGCTGGGCAGGATGCTACGGGTGGAGATCCGAGGGAAGAGGGCGAGGCGAGTCGAGAGGGTGGGGCTGATGGCGGGAGAGCGTAAGTGGATATATGCTTTTCATCGATATGTGTATGCGTTCTAGCGTGGCGCCTGGAGGGTGGAAGGCAAGCAGACCCAAGGCAGGCTCTGGCAGTCATGGCATGGGTGATCTGTAGCCAGCATTCGCTCGTAGCAAGATACAAAGAACAGAGCCAACGCTGCAAATGATTTCTCTACACGTAGGCAACACCAAGAAGGTAAGCTAACACCTCTCCTTCTCCCACAGACCTCAAGACGCAAACACAAACGACCTCGTCCAAAACTTCCTCAACTCCCTCAACAAAGGCGGCCAATCCTCCTCCTCTCAACAACAACAAGCAGACAAACCCTACACAACCCTCCCCGACCTCCTCACCACATCAACGACCGTATCATACATCGACACAGCCTCTCCACAACAAGTAGACAACCTCTGCTCCTTCCTCCCACCAGAGCTCTTCCTCCTCACCCAAGAGTCATCCTCGGATCCTTCCTCGTCTGACCCGAACCCGAGTCCTGCTGCGGGACAGGCGGCGATAGAGGCGTTGAGTACGGAGCAGAAGAAGAGTATACTGAAGAGGGCGTTGAGGTCTCCGCAGTTTCATCAGTCACTGGGGAGTTTGACGGTGGCGTTGAGGGATGGCGGCTTACCAATGATCGGGGAGGCGCTGGGACTCAAAGTAGAGAACGGAGGCATGATTAAGAGAGGAAGCTTACCGCTTGGTGGAGGTGAGGCCGTGGAGGCGTTCGTGGAGGGGGTGAAGAGGACGGTGGAGGAGCAGGAGAAGAAGTGAGGTGATTGGTGGTTAACAGGCAGGTATAGTGTATCATACATTGACGTGAAGCAGCGTCGGAAGTAGACTGTACATTACCGCAGTATAGTATGCATCTCTGCTGCTATTCGAGCTGCTTTCTCGTGGTATCGGACTGTCTCATATCTTTCGCCGTCACTCCCCATCACGTGCCTTCCCCACTAAGATCGCACCTGCATTAGCGGCATCTCGCCGTTTCCAGGAACCGAACTCTCGTTTCTTGAGCTTTAAACAACCACTACATTGAACGTCTTCCCTCTTCCAGAATCTCTTCAACCCTCTCAAATAACTGGATGCCCCAATCGAACATTACCTGCTCTCCTATCCAGCTCCCAGAATGTCCGTAGCCAACCCCGCCTTCCCGACCCCACCCTCAGACAAGGACACACCATCCCAAGACCGCGGTATCTTCGAGCACGAGGGACAGAAACATGAGTGTCATCAGTAGGTGGACCTATGGGTATACGCTTTGGGAGCTGTCCGAGACATCTGCTGACCGTTTACACCCATTGCTTCTAGCTATGTACGGATGTATGGTGGGCGGGTATTCAACGCTGCGTTGATGGGGTTTGGCGCCACATTGGGAGCGGATGCTGCGAATGCTGCGGTTGGGGAAGCGAAGGTATGTTGTTCCATGCTGTAAGCGTGCCGTGGAGGGTGGACCGCTGACGGAGGGGTGTAGGAGTGGTGGCGGCATTGAGGGCCACTGCCTCGAGTTGAGAAACCGAGAAAGAAGCGCAAAAAGCAACGAAGAGACGAGATATGAAGGCATGAGTATGAGGCATGATGCATACCGAAGCGGAATGGGCGAGCATGGCATTAGCAGAGCACAGCACCATAAGCGAGACAGCTTAAGAAGCTTTTATACCAAGGACGATAGAGGCATAGAGTTGGTGTACGGTGGTCAAGCCGGGATAGCGCTCGAAACGATCACCTTTCCACCGCCTGGTCAGCCCGTTCAGAGTTGTGGCATTCCTCCATGCCGACGTGCTGAAGCCTTGTCGTAGCGCTGACGTTCAAGAGACAGTGCTTGGTGCTAGTCCAGACTTTGAGTACTCAGCGAGCTGTGGATAGTGCTCGCGTAACGGTGTCCATGATAATCTGGTCACTTGAGCTGTATGCAGTGGAATGGGTAGATAAACTCGGGTCTCCAAATTCGGCGCAACAGAGATTGAAGTCCGTCGGTCTAGGGATAGATGCCTCAAAGCCGAGGCAAAGCAGTATCTTCTTGAGAGGGCATGCAGGGTGGGTATCCACGGAAGACAACAAGATTACGTCTGCGGCGGACACACTTCGTAGTCGAGGGCTTGGATGTCAACGAGTCACGATTCCAACGGTCGATGAGGGTTGTCTGTATCAGACAGTGGTATCAAGCGTATCTGCAAGACAACGAGCCACACGTGGCAGCTACTGATGCCACGGGGAATTTCTGGCCTCCGATGACAAGCACGAGAGATGCGAACATTCACACGTCCCTGAAAGCTGCATTCACGTAAATTGTTTCGCACCTTCCTCATCCGAAAGGGAAAGAGCGCCAAGTGACTCACGCGCACTAGCGCGAGAGCTCGGGTACTCGTACTAAACAACAACACGGCAACCATCAAAACTTTTACTTCATAGTTGTGTGTGGTTCAAGAGCAATCCAGGTTCTGCCCTCCTACATCCTTCATACCAAAGGTTCTCTTCCGCTGTCGTCAACACAGCCATCCCCTTCGCATGACATGGATCCCATCTCGACCCTGCTCTCGCAGCATGAGTCGCTCGGCATGCTGTGCAGGTACCTCTCGAGCGCCGACATCGTCCACCTCGCTGCTACGTCCAAAGAGAACTACAAATACATACGGTCCAGCGATATCATCTACCGACTGCTGATGTCGAACGCGGTCTGTGACGGCCGTGGAATCGTGGCGCAAGCGAAAGTTCTCGGGTACTGGAACGGCGACCCATCCAAGGCGGAGATGAAGTGTCTCGGAGCGAAGACAAAGCCATGTGTTGACTGCGGCGCCCAGGTCTGCAACGTAAGTATAACGCCAGTCGGGGACGTGACGTAGCTGACTATCAACAGAATTGCCGCTTCCACCTCAGCTACAATTACGAGGTTCGCGAGATTGGTGGACACCACCCAGACTATCCGACCGAGCATGAGGTTGCCAACATGGCCCAGCATGTTGGCATCCAAGATGGAGTGCGGGACATCCAGGAAATCGAGGCCCGGCATGCATTCGATATTTTCTGGACCAAACGCATGCACAAGTTCTGCGAAGACTGCCACCCGCTCCTCCTGCCCGGCCAAAATGATTATGAGATATGTCGCTGCCGATTCTACAGCCACTTCGTCGGGAGGCGGTGGCTGTGTCTGCCATGCTTCTTTGTCGAAGAGGCCAAGGCGCACCGGACCAAGTCGCAGAAAGCCGTCCAGTATGCGCCTGGCTTGTTCGCCCACCCCGGGTACAGCGCTGGTTTCGTGGTCGTAAGTTGGAGCAGAGTAACCTAATCACAAGGACTTTACTGACTGCGCACAGAAAGACTTTTGTGACTGTGGAAAGCCAGCGTCTGCCTACTCGGTTGATGCGTGTAGAGTCTGCAAGAAAGCGACAGGCTGGAGTAGCACTCGGTTGGGAAGTCCTGGCAATGTCGGCCTTGTGTTACCGAAGATCCTGTATCAGCTGGGTGGATCACGCGCCGACTCAAGCGGCCCTGAAGGGTTGCAATAGCGAACGTGAGATGGACGGGAGCGAGTGAGGCTGTAAGGGCACGGCCTGTCAGGAAGGTATTCTGTGTCCCCGCAAGTTCGAAGAAAATGTTAGAGCGCGGAGAACGAACAGTCGCTAGCATAACTCATCAGCATATGAATATGCAAGGTAAAACGAAAGCAACGCCACATGCACCGCGCCCCATGCGCAACCCATCGTATGAACTACCCAGCGCCACCCACACTCAGCGCCTTCCCACCACCCTCCCCATTCGGCATCGCCTCGTGATTCCGCCTCCTCCCCGGTTTCCGTCGCGAAGTCACATCGTGCAACGTCGCCGGGTGCCCATCCTGCACGAGACCTCCAGGCGGCTGGTTCTCGCCATTGGCATCCATGTCTTCATCCTCCACCTCGCCCTCGTCTTCTTCTGCGTTCTCATCCGCCATCTCGGAGTCGCCTAGATCAGCTGTCTCAGCTGCTGTGCGGGCGGAAGCCCGGGCGTTGGCTTCTTCTTGGTTCTGCGCCCAGATCTTGCATTCGTCCAGCTCATTAACATCATTCGGTCGACTTCGCAGCCACTTCATTCTTGGGCCTGTCTTCGCGACTTCAGAGACGCGGAAGCCGTATATGCGCGGCTCGTATATGTTGCCTTGTCCAAGTCCAGGCGCGAGATTCTTCGGTGCTACGCCATTGATGGATTCGGGTTGTGGCGTAATCTGTGTATTGCTGGAACTCCCTACTGGAGGCGGATGAGGTATATGTTGTTGGTTCGATGTTAATGATGATGCAAGCGATCCTCTAGAGTCTTTGCTGGTCGAGAGTGGCGAGGAGACAGACGGTTCAGGCGGTGCTGGCGGTTTCTGACCGCCAACATCGAGCTCCGGGAAGGTCATGAAGAATAGGCAGCCGAACGTCGTGCCGAAGAACGCGCCGTCCACAGTCTGGAACCTGCTGTTTGGCGGGCTGTACACGTCCAGACAGCTCGGGCAGAAAAGCTTTACCGTCTCTTGCCCTGGTATGTCCGAGCAGCCTACAGGCAGCACCTTCGCGCCATGGCAGTATACCCGCGGACAGTGGCCGAAGTGACCTAGCTCGTACTTCTCCGCCATCTGCTGTATGCCCGGCCGACTGGTAATGAAGCGCTGGTGTATCAGCCCGTATAGCATCTCTGCGGAGCTTTCAATCACGCTCAAGTCACTAGCCATCCGCAAATGTCTTCGCTCCGCCGCATCACGCCTGTACCCTCGGCCATCCTGCTGCATGTCATCCTCGTCCTCATCTTCGTCTTCCTCCTCTTCTTCCTCGTCCTCACTCGCGTCCTCAGGTTCCACATCCAGTATCATTTCCAGCGCCTCCTTGTACATCGGCACCTGACTCTGCAGGCCCGTGAGGTTAAAGTCATCTTCTATAAAGTCCTCTGACACCTCTGCGAAGTACTCATGCCCCACTAAGCTGCAGAACGCGCTTATCCAGCTCTCTGGCGCTTGTGAAGAGGACGACATGGCGGAAGATTGGTCTTCGAGCGGAGATGGGTCGTCTAGCGCCTGGTCGTCTTCAATCGTGCACGTCTTTTCGAATACTTCTGAAAGGCTGCGGTGTCTGTGCGGTCGTTGTGCTCCTCCTCGATCGTCTTCTCTTGGTGCTTCTTGAAGCTCGTATGTACGGTTGTGTTCGGCGTGCGGAGCCAGTGTGACTTCCTTCGTGGGAAAATGGTGTGCTTATGCGAGATATGCTCTTGCTGCTCGTGACTCGTGTATGTGTTGGGTCCTTCCCACGTTCGAACCTTGCTTCGATGTCCGACTCGTGAACACGTTGGTCGCTAGTAATTAAGCTTCCTCTCGCCAACTCCAGCGCATGCTCCTGATATAACTGTCTGTAGCGGCTCACTCAAGTCCGCATTGGGAAGCTGCCCTCAAGTTGGCAACGATGAGGCCGGTCCTGTGACTGCGCACCGATGTCAGACCCTGCTCTTACTCGTAGGACCCGGAGACCGCCGAGTGTGACTAGATGTGTATACAGCGGTGTGGTGGTATAAGGTTCAAGCTGTGTTGATTGTTTTCGCGCATTTGGAACCTTGGAGGAGCGAAGTGGGATGAATCGTGGTGGGCTGGCTTCGGCAGCTTATATCAGAGCAGGAGCGGCATATCACGTGAAAGAAACATCGAGATTGAGATGGGAGATGACAGCAGACAATTGATCATGATTGACGTTCGATGAGCTATACTACGCTGCAGATGCGGTTTAAAACAACTCCTTCAAGATCTGCGACAGCCCATCCTCCACACCACCGAACTGCCCAATCTCAACTCCACCAGTCGCTGATGCATTGTACATACCATCCGCTCCCTCCCCATTACCGTTGCCAATAGTCTGATACCCACCCGCCGCCTCAAACAAGCTCGTCAGATCATTGGCCATACCCTCTGGACTTGTACTCCCACCAGCTTGAGCCCACTGCTGCGACTGCCCATTGAACAAGGCTATCTCATCGACATTGTGCCCTGCGAGCCCAGCCATAGCCACAGCCGCGGAGCGACTTGGATCCATGTCGTCAGTCTTGTTCAAATGTGGCTGTGCTTGCTCATGACCGGCACCAGCGTCTTTGATAGGTAAGCCAAGCTTGGGCCCAACTTCCTTGAGCACGCGGATCGTCTTCCACAGCCTCTTCCCGATCCACGAGCCCTTGCTGAAGCCCCGCACGAGTTCGAGAGCCATGTAGAACTCCTCACGCACGTTCTCCGCGAAAAGAGCGGGCGCGTGACTGACGACAAGGAATAGCACTGCCAAAGCCGAAGCCAAGAAAGCGTTGAAGAGCATTTGTTGTGTGCGGTAGAGGTCGGAAGTCTGGTTGATGTGCGTGAGGACTCTGATCGTGTCTTTGGCAACATCAACTACCTTGATCGCCTCATCACGGTGCTGCATGATGGCTGTCGCGGAGTGCAAAACCGGGCGGTAGATCATGATGCGCATGTGGTTTGCTCGCAGATAGAGTAAGATGCGAAGACGATGGCCTGCTCGCGACGGCGGTGGACCGATGGGCGTCGAGAGCTGGTCATTCTGAGCTAGCGATGGATGCTCGAAGCGCAGATGCGCAGGGATGCGACGATGCCACTCGATGACTTGGTAGTCGAGATAGTTCATCTCTTCGCTATTGATGGCGCTGCCATCTGCCGGTGATGGTGTAGCAGCAACGTTCCGCCAGACTTTGCTGCCGATGGCTGAGTACTGGATCATGGCTGTCAAGTATGGCGAGCGCTCCTCTGGCTTCGGTAGCTGTGGGTCGATGTCCGCGTCTTGCAGTGCGAATGGCATGCCCGTGCCGAAGCTCCAGCGCCGGTCGAGAACGTAGATGGACCAGAAGAGCAGGATCGTCTCCGAACGCTCAGACTCGTCTTGCATCACCTCGTAGGTCTCGCGGCGGTGCAAGCCAAGCTCGATGCACAAACGTGCTGTCAGGCCGATGATCCGCCAAGAGGCGCCTTCGTTGTCGCGATGGAACTCGTACATTGCCTATCATAGTCAGTGAGACTCTACAAAACAGGAACGTTATCGAACATACCGTCATGGCCAAGAGCCGGATGCCCTTGATGTTCCCAACACTGCCGAGCGAAAGAGTGGCTACAGCGGGTTGTACATACTCGGAGAGCTTTCTCCCAAGATCACTGCGGCCGGAAGCTTCCACCGTCATAGCTGTAGCGAGCACCATTTTCAAGATGTTGGTGTCTTCGTCCTCAATGGAATCCGCACCGGGTAAGCCTTGCTGCATGAGCCCTACTCTCTGCGCAGCCTCCATGAACCTGTACAGATTCTTCGCATAAGCGGTCACCTTGTTGATGTCCAGTAGTGGATACATCAGTCCCATCTCATCCTCGTACACGTGACACAGACGCATCGCTTCATCTTGAGAGATGCTCCTGTCAAAGCGATGAGCATGCGCTATGATCTCGATGAGGGTTACACTCATGCGTACTCACCAAATCGGATCCTTCTCGCCGTGGAAACCCTGCAATAACTGCCCACGTTTGAATGCTGATGGCGACCCAACAGGCGACGGATCCGCGGTGGCATCGGCACTGCCATTGTCTGCTGGGCCAGTGATACCCATAGTCTGCAGGCTGCTCTTCGCTACGTCGAAGTTGAACTCGTTGCTGGTCGGGCCGCGAAAGGAGGGCTGCTGGCTTTGCGATGCGGTTCTTGGTCTACCCGCTGGATCAGACATGGGTGCTATAGGTGCGCCGGGAGATGTCTGCTGACCTGAGAAAGACTGCCGGTGTTGCGGCTGGCAGTAAGAGTGCGACTGCAACGATGGATCAATCGGCGTCTGCGGTTGCTGCTGCTGCTGTTGATGCTGCTGTTGATGCTGAGGCGGAGCTTGCTGCTGCACAGGCGCAGGTGGTGAAGGCTGCATCTGTTCCATTTGCTGCATCTGCTGCAACGGAGGCGGCGGACCATGACCCAGTTGCGCCCGCAGGTTACTCAGATCATTGTACAGCATGTTGATCTGCTCCTGCAGACTCGCGATATGCCCAGCCATCTGCTGATACTCTTGCGAGTCCTTGAAGCCATTGCAGCAATTCGGCGTGTAAACGCACTCGAGGTTCAGGTTCCCGCATCGTTGACACGGGTTCTGCCCATTGCACTTGATCTTCCGTCTCTTGCACTCATTGCATGCGATCGAGATGTACCTATTCCTCTTCGCCCGCTGCTGTGGTTGTCCGCTATCGTCTGCTTTGCGCTTACCATTGCCATTTCCATTGCCGTGGTCTGAGCCGCCGTAGTTCGAGGAGCCTGGCGGGGGCACTTCGTGTTGGAGTTGTGGGATCTGGCTGTGTGCCAGGGATGCCAGTGTGGCATACGTCGGATCGTTGTGGTCCATGTTCATCTTGATGGGCGCACGACCTCAGTTGGTGAAGGAGTTGATTCCGCTGGCGCAAGTCTTCCGCTGATGATGATGAAGAGGTTGGCGCGTGCTCGAAGAAAGAGATCACGTGCGGCTGCTGCCTCGGATCTCATTTGCCGACAACATGCATTCACTTCAAGCAGACATATAGATGTACTCAATGTACGAGCAGAGTATGCGTATCCGAGCTCTCAGATGTGTGGCATCGTGCTTTCAATGTCATGAAAATGTCACGGTCTGCGTGGGAAAGGGCTGTGACTGAAACAAGCAAGACGACAGGTCATTACGGCAAGCACGGTGGCGCGAAGTACATCGATTTCTATACCTGCATAACGGCAGAGATGTTGAGACACTCTAGGCATCATTGAACTGCTATAGTGATATCATCAATCCTCGACAGATGGCGCATCCGAACGTGCTTTCCCTGTGTAGCGTAATCCCGTCCTGCCATGCAAGAGCGGCGCTGTGGTGCTGACGGTCTTACTTTTGGGACTCGCTCGTCCCTCGGGTGGTTCCAAGGGCTGCTAGCACACATCAGATGCGCTCGTCAATTTGTGATGCCATCTTTCAGCGGTCCATGTGCTCGTACCTCCTAACAGAGATGCAGTGGGCAAGGCCGCCATGTCCTTCGCTGGCCATAAGCGACAACTGTCTCCCGATGCCTTGATCGTTGACGAGCTGCGTATGATCTAGCCGACCGATTGTGCGAAGCCGCCGACCGATCTTTTCCACGTGGAACAACTCATGATGCACCAGCCGTCGCCTGCCCGCCTTGCTGACCAGCAAGCACTTTTTGCCGCAGCACCTCTTCCACTACTCTCAGGTTGTTCGCCTTGCTGTTGACGATATTCTCCAAGTCCTTGATGTTCTTGCCGAGCTCCTCGATCTTGCCGTTGTAGAACTTCTGCGCATCGTCCGTCGACTTTTCCACGTAAAAGCCTGTGCCGACATCCACAAGCACGTTTTCGGTATCTGCCAGCTTTCCGGGAACGTAGAGAGATGAAGTCAATGGTACGAGTAGAGGCTTGTCTGCAGTAAAATAGTCAGATCCGAGTAAGACTGGATGGAAGTAGAGTTTGCGCCGGCGTTGACATACCCTTCACGCTTGATGCTACGCCGTTCTTGATGCTGACGATACAGTCGCGGAACTTCTGCTGTGCTGTGCGAAGGTTTTGATAGGAGTTGGTCAGGTGTTGAACCTCATCGTCGAGTTGCTTCTTGACTTGGGACAGCTGCTGCGCAGAGAGGGTAGCGAGGTCAACTGAAAGGCATGAGCGCAATGACTACGAGAGTAAGAAGACACCGCACCTACTCTGTTGACCTTGAGCACCTGCAGCCATGATAGGTGATGCGCATGTAATTGATGGAAGAGTGAGGTCTTGTTTGACCGAAAGCTCAAAGTGCTCGGTGGTCTGCCTAAGGCATCAACTTGACTTCACCTCGCCAGCGACTACTCCTCACGCTCTGTAAACGGCACGATTCAAGTGAGCGCAAGCAAGCGGCACAGTCGCCTTTGCATCACGATGCAAAGGCTGCAATCAGTGAAAGCCAGCTTTGCAGTCTCTGCATTCGTCCCACGCCCTCGGACACTTTCATATGCGCCAAGATTTCGCATTGAAACACCGCGCCGCCCACTCAATATCGCGCTCCGGTGAGAGCTCGCGACAACCAATGAGCACGCTCCATTAGGTTGCGCGTGAGCCGGTGAATACCCGCAATCAACCGTAGGGCGCATCCTTCTGGGGCGCAGTTTCCAGGTGTGTGGAGCTGTATGCGCGGGCGGTGTTCGTATACGGAGCTCGGTGCTGCGGCGTGAGGAGCTGCAGCTTTGCCTTGCTGCCTTGCTTGGCTCGTCTTCGCAATTATTGTCACGCGCAAGTGCTTGTGACAAGCGCAACTTCATAACAGGAGCACAAAAGTCCATGATCGGACTGAAGAACACACCAAGAAGTCTGGAGTGGAATCGCCAAACAAAGAAAGAACGATTGAAGTCGAGGAAGTGAATTGAGTTCATCACCGGCCGGTAAGCCCCCACACTGAGCCACGGCTGGCGCTCATGACCTAACTGAATCGCGACAAGCGTCCTGCAGCCCGCTCTGACTCACAAGATCGCACTTTCTGCTGCCTCAGATCAAATACTCGAATTCCCCCGCTGACTCCGACTTCCCTTCCCTCCACACACCAACATAACAACAAGCATACACAACAACAGATTAGAGACAGACACAAGATGCCTGCCTCTAACTAAGACCCGGTCGCCCACCATATACCCACTACAGTCATACCACACCTTCACCGAGTTTCCGCTTGCGGATCCTCCAGCGCACCGTCTTCACGACAACGCTCTAGCGAATCCCCCCCCGACGCCAACCACGGCTTCACAACAGCAGACATGGCTTCCACCACCAGCGTCAGCAAGGCATACGCCACAACCGACATTCAGCGACTTCAATCTCTTCGACAGCTCCGAGACTACGACCCGGGCACCTCTCCAGGCAACTCCCCGTCGAGCTCCCTCGCTCGATTCGACGCTGCAGCCTACGTTTAATAGCGAGTTCGCAGGTGCGATACAAGCACACGGACATCTCAACTCAGCTCAAACGAACAACTTCTCCACTCAGCGCAATACAAACCGGCCTACACGTCCTCCAGTACCTCTATTCCACTCGAATTCCACAGGCAGTCTCGCCAATCAGCAATTTAACACTATCACTATGGGTGGCGGAGGTAAATCTACCCCGCTTGCACGCTGCACTTCACGTCTAACATCGTCTTCAGAAGTAAACGTCGCGTACGACGGTACGTTCGGCGATCTCAGCGCTGCTGGGAACGCCATGTTCACCGGGATGAACAACAACTTCAGCTTTGACGACTTCTTGAACGAGGGCGGCGCCGCCGACAGCATGCAAGCTCCCGACTTCACCGCAATCAATGGCAGTCATGCAACCGGCACCACCGTCTCTCCGCAGGAGGTTTTCAACGACAGCATCCCTCCGTCAACATCGTTCACAAACTTGACTACACCTGGCTCCTCAATCCTTGAGACACCTAATGACGACTTTGAGACATCTCCGCTCTTCACTGACAACTTCGACGCCCCGAACACTGGCAACGATTG
>JAKLLW010001418.1:0-15363 GCA_022814695.1 Neocatenulostroma microsporum
CAAAGTACTTTTACTAACGGCTAGCGCTAGCGACGCTAGCGATAGTAAGTCCTTATATAAAGAAGTCGGTATCGGTTTAAGGTCGGCGCTTCTACTACGCCTTTACGGCCTTAATAATACGCTCGTAGTAGCCGAAGATAAGGTACTAGTCCTTCTAAGTTACTTCGTCGATAGCGGCTATCTACTCTAAGCTTAAGTCCTACTCGACGGTTATAACGTACTAGATATAGTCGACGTCGTTAATACGAACCCTCTAGGTTTACTCGTTATAGAGCTACTCGAAGAAGCTATCGCGGTCTAAGTCTAGATCGTCTATTGTACCCTATAGTATAGGACTCGATAGTAGCTCTATAGTAGTAGTAGTAGTCGTACGGCTCGAGCGAGTAGCGCGAGTACTCGATTTACTAGACTACGGTACTATAAAGATCTAAGGTATAACCTTAATATTAACGCTATAGCTAGTACTAATATTACGTAATAGACTAGCGTTATACTTATTATAGCTACGCTACTATTACTAACCGAGCCTTATAGTAACTCTAACTAGTAGCGTATCCTTTATCGCTAGGCTAGTAGCGATAGTAGCGTACTAGTCGTTAAAGCTATCCGGATAGACGGCGAAGTAATACTCCTTCTAATCGCTCGTACTAGATACGTAGTAAGTACTAGAATAGTTATAGTACTCTAGATTCTTGTACGGCTAGTAATAGATAAGCTAAATCTTTAGTAAGTCGTCCTTAGCTTTCTTACCGTTAACCTACGTAGCCTATAGTTAAGCTTAAGTCGCTTAACTAAGTAGAAGATCTATCGCGGTACGATAACAAGTAGTACGCTATTAAGCTTACGTCGTAGCTAGCGATAGTAACTTAATATTACGGTACTACCGTAGTATAGTAAATATAGCGAGGGTTAGCGTATATCTAAGTACGACTACGGATATACTAGTATAGTTACGTAATAGTACGAAGGGTATACCTTCGTAGTTTCGTCTCGTTTATAGTTCCTTCCTTCTTTAGTACTTCTTTAACCTAGATACCTACCTAATACGCTTTCTTAATACTTAATATATATCTTAAGATTAAGCCGAAGATTACGCTTACCGGTATTACTCTAGTTCTAAAGCTAGTCTAATACCTTCTAGTAGGACTTAAGGCCGACGAGCTACTTATAAACTATAAGGTTAGCGCGTAAGCCGGCGTATATCGTAGTCGTAATAGAGCGTAATACTCGGTAAGCGGCGTTCGCTAGTATAGTAAGAAAGGTATCCTTCTACTAGCGGTAGTCGTTATAAGGTATAGTATCGTCGCTACTCTTAATATCCTTATAACTAGCGCTATAGATACGCGTCTTCTTATCGAAGATAGTCTACTAACTAAGGTAAGTAAAGCTTCGATCTAGAGTAGCCGGTACTAGTACTACTACTTCTTTAATAGAAGTAGCTCGAGTAGCCGGAGTTAGCGTAGTACTATAATAAGTAAGATTAACGAGCGGCTACGTTATTAGTAATAGCTACGCTATAACCGGTACGGTTAGTAGCTTATCTTTATTACTTACTTCGTCGTTAGTAGCGCCTTTAGCGGTAGGACTACTAGCTAGCGGCGTCGAAGCTATATAAGGCTACTCGTCTTAAGAGCCGAGCCTATTAAGAAGCTCGTCGTTATTAATAGCTTTATCTTCTTCGATAAAGAGTCTAGTTATAGTAGAAGTACTAGTCGGATAAGGAGTAACTAGCGCTACGCCGAGTCTAATAGTACTATAAGGACGACTATACTTAGTAGTCGGCTATAGAGCTTAACTAAACGACTAAGTCGCTTACTACTTCTTAGTAGTCTCCTTACGAGCTCGCTAAGGATATAGTATAGTAGTAGTAATAGCGGTAAGGGCGGTAAGAGTAGTAAAACGCTAACTAAACGTAGTAACGAGTAGTATAAGGTAATAATACCTCGAAATCGATAAACTAAGCGATTAACTAATAAACTTTAGCTTTAAAACAATAGTAGTAGTAACTAAAAGGAAGCAAGTACGACTTGTAAGTTCGGACGGGTCAAATACTACTGTGCGCGCTAACAAATCCCCCGGCTTAGCGTATCGTACGCATGCGGGCTGTCGGAACCATTTCTTAAACGACTGTAGCGGGTGGTCTTTTGGATGTTTGGAGGTAGTCCCTCCATCCTTCAGGTCGCTTGTGCAAGACGCCTCGTCATTTCGATCTTGTCTACCAAGCTCGAATCCGGTTGCGCTATACCTCGCCGTCGTTGTAGAGATGTGTTCGAAGCTTCTCGCGGTACCGCACGGCACCTCGTCGTTGCCATCACTATTTGGCCCCCACTCTGCGCAATCAGTCAACCAAAGTTGCAACCATACCGATTTTGGCAACTAAACAACCAATCGTAGGCCCGGTGCTTAGTTAACAACCGTAAGGGACCTCAACCTTGTGGTTCATTGACTGTTGAGAGGTCTGCTATAGGGTGGCCGAAAGATTGTAGTGCCTCTTCTTACTGTTGTTTCCTAGGGGAGCTAACACAGCGTATACCGCTCCAGTGGGAATTCCGACTCGTCGAAGAGTTCAAGTACTGGCATAAAACAGAGGCCTTTGAAGACGTAGTGCTCTCCTAGCGGGCTGAGCACGATCTCTTCTGACAAGTCTGGAGGCTTTACGACGATGTCGCCTTCTGCGACCACGTCGAGAGCTAGTCCAAGGAGCCCACTCTCTGTACAGAATAACACAGCACCGTCGGCCGCGAACTTTTGGTACTTCACCCACATGTCCAAGCCGGCCCAAGGGGTGGACTGCTCTGGCCGAGATGGGGCGAGCCGGGTTTTCTTGGGCGGGAGGTAGCCTTGCGAATACCAGGCACTGTTGAGAAGAAGATCCGCGCCGAAACTGCTGGCAGTCAGATGATGTAAATCCTCCATCTTGGAATCATCGTCTAGGCTTATCTTTACTTCCTGTAGTTCGAGTTCCTGCCGTTTTGCGTCCTCTTCTTCGGATGTGAGACGGTTCCATCGTATCCATCGCAAAGGCCGGCTAAAGTCGCCGGTGTCGTCGGTGTCGTCGGTGTTCACAATACTGACATGGTCACCATCTCGTCCTCCGACGTGTCTCATCGTCATGTACCTGTGCTTGCTTGCACTCCTGATCACATCCCAAGCTCTGGCATAGGGCATCACCGTCTCAACAGCCATTTGGGTAGCAGATCTCAACACAGTCTCGGCCCGGATCGAGCGGCCGTGCTGTAGAAGCTTGAGACTTATACAACTTGTGCGCATAGCGCGAAGTACCACGTCCTGGGACGACCTAATGACTCTCTCACGAGCAAAAGCTGCGTCAATCCCCACTGCCTCACGCCTTCCCGTCTCGACGTCGAAACGGCAGGGAGAGGTGGTCTGTGTCTTGCCAACCAGATGAGCACCCAGCGAGAACCGGCTGGAATCGACGCTTGATCGAAATTCAGGCGTAGGTTTCTTGTTATCCGGTAGCGTGGGCTTCCTCAATTTCTGTACAGTAGCCGACAATGCCTCTGGAACACCTTTGTTATGGATGTGCGCTATGGAAGGCGGCCGTTCGCCATCAACAGCCCCTGCGAGATGCCGTCCGTCCAGCTTAGCTGAGCCTATGCCCTGTACTGGCCATCGATTGCTATGCATGTTGAAATCTACCGCCCAGGTAGGGGCACCCTTGATCATAAGTTGCTCGGCACTGCGCAGGGTAATGCGTCTCAGACTCAAAATCCTGAGACTACCCTCTTCACTAATGTTAGCAAAGGTCGCCCTTGCGTATGCCTCTCGGCAAGAGACCGAGTAGTCCGCTTGAAGACGAGAAGACTCCTTTACCAAGCTCAGTAGGCCGTAGACTTTATCCAGAGGGTTGGTCGCATCCCGGTCGCTAGTGAGGACCAGTGCTGCACGCAGGGATAGTGATCGCTCTGTGAAGGCTGACCTGATCGCATGAATGTGATTCATGTCGCCAATATTTAGGTCTTGCAAGGGGAACACCCAAGGGCCGAAGATAACGATCGCACTGCGAGCCAAGATGGACTCTTGAAGTGTCCAGAGGCGGCGCCACCACAGCGGCTGACTCCACTCGCAGTGCGTTCTCACCTGCCCTGCGCGGAACGCATGTGTGCCGGAGACATATGGTGCGAGACGATCATCATTCCAGTCCCCTAGCCAGACCATGACTTGATACGCATTGCCGTAGATTTCGGCCATCATTGATACCTGGTGCCGGCGCTCGGCGAACACCTGCCGTTGACGGTCGTCACGACTTGCCTGGTTGATACATATTGCATCTACCCATATCAATCTCGACGTGGTCTTCCTTCGCAATCGCCTGAACGCCGCAGCCAGATTGTCTGTCACTGGGAAGTCGCATGACCCTTCTTCTCCGGCAACGCGAATAGTCTGCTGGTATGTTGCCGAGCCCCAAGTGTACGAGAGAGCTTCGTATTCCGGAGCATCGTCAAGGGAGTAGTTCTTCAAGGTACAGATCACTTGATCTTGGAGATTGCGCGAGGAATCTATGCTGAGAAGTCTGAACTCGCGGGAAGCCACTTTGAGAGGTGGTGCTGGGTAGAAGGGAGGATTTGGAGCCCATGCATCCAAGCTGGTCGGTAAGGGCTCGAAACCCCAGTAGTCATCGTCAACGGAATGGTGAGACTGGAGGTGGCCTTCGGGGTAGTCGCTTCCTGGATGGTCGCTTGCCGCATCAGAATGCTCTTCAGCGTCGGAGACAGATGTCGCCATTGCGACTCTTATTTCACCAGAGTTCGCTCCAGCTTCATAGTATCTCTGTCGAACATGAGGTGAAGTGGAGGTCAGATGCGGATTGATCCCACCGTGTGTGGAGGCGGCCTCAAGCTCAGCCTCATTGGTCCACGATATATAATATAGTACAAGACTAGAAGAAGCCAGCCGTACCTTCTAGGATCATGGCCTTCCATTCCTCATGAACGAGCAACTCGACCTGTTAGGCGTCAAGATCATTGTTCAGCGAAGTGCAATTGTCAGAAGCTGAAACCTAAGCCAGGCCAAGGCTGTGGAACACAGGAAGCACGCGAGGCGACTTGCCAAAGCGGCAGCCCTTGTAACAGATGCCATTGCAATGCTGTATATATACAACGTACACCTATCCCACGTTACACGTAACAGGAGAAGGTGTGATTCAATGCGATGGAGCGCATCTATGATTAGGCAGGACAGACCGCCGGAGCTTCCACTGCTTTCCTTTCCACCTTCCATAGAGCGATTAGCTGCTAGCTGTGCTCGCAGATCTGTCACTGCCAGGCCACCGTGATGGCTGCCGATGCCCTTATGAGATACCTAGCACAGCGTAAAGCGCTCAGTCGGGAGCTCGCTCTTCTGCAGAAGGTCGATAGCTGGCATGTAGCAAAGACCCTTGAACTCTCCCTGAGGGCTAATGGCAATCTCTTCTGACCTTCTCACTGGCGTTACTACGTAGTCTCCCGGTGCGACTGTGTCCGAACCGAGGCTCAAAAGCCCATCTTCCGTGCAGAATAGGACAATGCCATCTGCTGCAAAGCGCTGGTGCTCAAGCCAGGACTCCACGGTTGACCAAGGCGTGTCGGTGCCCCCGGGGCCGCTGGTACCCGGCCATGTGTCGTCTCTTAACAAAGGCGTTCGTGTCTGTGAATACCAGCTACTGTGAAGAAGTATACTGAAGACTGAGGACACCGCTGGTAGCTCCCAGCGGTTGACATGGTGGCCAGGCTGCCGCTCAATGCCGACGGCATAGTAGCAGGTTGAACATGTCTGCGACGCTCCTCCGGCACAACGAGGGGACCAGAGGTCTCGAGACTCGATGACCGCACGTGGCGGCCTGTCACTGACGCCACCCACACGCGAGGGAAGCGAATGTGTCCTAGGGCTGGCGTCTGCAAAGGAGTTGACCCCGCCGGGGTGCTCAGGAACCCACGCCATGCCTTCTTCGACAGCCTGTATGACGATGTGATGGCGACTCAAGGACATGGCAAGATCCAAGAATCTTTGGAATGCCGACGCCTCGCCTTGAGTTCCTACAAAACAGTGTCCAAGCTCTGCCGGCGGTTCGCTTACGGTGCAAGAGAACACAGCGTGTACTCTGCCAATACGGTGGCCGGAAAAAGACAGTAGCTTAGCATCCGGAGTCGATTCGAAACCTGGAGTGTCGTGGTCGACTGGTGGTTTGGTGCCTTGCCTTGCCAAAGATTGTTCGGCCATGCGGATCGAGTACCCTCGTCTACCTTTCCAATCTAGAAATCTCGTAACCATGGAAGGCCAACACCTGCTATGCAGATCCCAGTTTCGACACCGTGTACCGAGATCCACGGTCCATGAAGGCGCACCAACGATGCGTAATGCAGCGGCCTCATCCGCTCGAAGTTTATGGTCTGCACTTCGCTTACTGGGGGCTGAAATCACTCTCATGCTAAGTGTCAGAAGGCTTTGCTCGTTGACGATACTCGCAGATGTTACGGCTGCGTAGACTTCGGCGCATGTTAGGGTATAATCCGCCGGCATATGGTCCTTTACTATACCTAGAACCCCGTACACTCTGTCACGTGGATCGGTAGCATTCCGGTGACTTGATAATGCAAGCGCTCTGCGGATATTGAGGTTGCCGGCATTGTAAAGCTGAAGAAGGTCGAACATCTGGTTCGTGCCTTCAAAGGTGCGGTCACTCTGTCCTGGGACAGTGTTGCTTTCCACCAGTGTCCGCGAACCCACCAGCATCCGCAATGGCAGCTCCCACGGTCCGAACGGAATCACCGCATTGCGTGCCAAGATGGCTTCTTGCAGAGTCCATAAGCGAGTCCACCAAAGCGGTCTGGCCCAAATACAGTATCTCGCCAGTATGTACTGTTGCCTCTCCTCGACGGGGCGACGATCGTGTGTCGGCACATATATATTGTCTACCTCGTGGCACAAGACCTCATCATTCCAGTCACCCAGCCAGACAACCACCCGTTGTGCTTTACCATATATGTGCGACATTAGTGCGACTTGCTGCTGCCGCTCGTCTTCAGACGATTGGTCGATGCAAATGGCATCTATCCAGAGCAGTCTACCCCGGTCTTCTCTGCGCAGACGCTTCAGTGCGGCCGCCAGATTATCTGTGACGGGGAAGTCACATGGTCCGCGCTCGCCTTGCACCCGGATAATGTGGTCCTGTGTAGTTTGGCCCCAAGTGTAAGACAGTGCTTCGTAATCGAGAGGGGCGTCGGTGGAGCAGGTGAACATTGTACACTCAATTTGTTGCCGAGACTGGCTTCGCTCCCCGCGTGGAGCGTGGACATTGAGTAGTCGGATCTCCTTTGCGCTCACATCAAGTGACGGTGCAGGATAGATGAAAGGGCCTGGAACAGGTGTCCACAGGGGCTCTTTGTTCTGTGGAAGCTCGAAGTCCCAGAAGCTGTCGTCGTCGACGTCCAGAACATCACCGTCAAATTGGCTTTCTTCGTCGCTGCTGACTGCCATTGTGTAGTTGTATGCGTCCTCCTGGTTAGGACAGCCGAAGTGTTGGAGGTGCTGGGCTGATTCGACCATTTCAAAGAGGAGCAAATTGTCTCGGTGTTCGAGAGGCTGTGCAGAGGTTTGCAGGGATCCTATGGAACCTGAGGCAGTATCATGCAGCTCAGCCTCGATGTGGATTAGACGTGCTTTATCGCCTGCAGACATAGCCCTAAGCCCTATCAGGCAGGCGCCATATGGAGGTACCGAAGGCCTATGCATCGTTCACGCTCATGGTGGTCGCCGTGATGCCCGTAGCTCCGATCGATGTACACTCTCTGGTCCAATCTTTGTTTGAGAAAGTCAGCACAATGTGAAGCGCTGCAGCGGAAACTCCGACTCGTCGAACCACTCCAGCACGGGCATCAAGCAGAGTCCTCTAAACATGTAACGCTCCCCCTGACGACTGATAACAATTTCGCTCGACGAGCTAGAAGGCTTTACAACAAGGTCTCCCTCCTGCACCAAATCCAGCCCAAGGCCAAGGAGACCTTCGTCGGTAGAGAAGAATACAGCACCCTTAGCTGCAAAGCGCTGATACTCGAGCCAGTATCTGTCCCCGTCCCAGGTAGCGTTCACCACGTCCCGGGCTACGCTTCCTCCACCGTGCTCAGGTGGGACAAACAAGCGGTCCGTTGGTGGATCTTGGTTGCGCGCGTACCAGACGCTGTTGATCAAGGTGTCTGCAACACCTTGGGTTCTTAGGTGGTCTCGCCAGACATGGCGTTTGTGCGCCGAGTGCCACTCTGAAGTCGATGTATGCCCTGAAGCGCGTATCTTGTCACGACTGAGTGATGCAGCGTCGAATACCACGTCCTCGATCGAGTCGAGCTCTCCAATGTCGCCAATAGTTGCTACGTTTGAGTCCCCAGAGGTGTAAAGACAGGCCTTTCGTATCTTGCCAACAACGCGGCATGAGAGGATAAGTAGATCGGGCTTACCAGGCACCAGAGAGCTAGCGATTGCGTTGGGCTCGGGTAATACCGCAGCTTTTACGACGAACGGTGTCTCCCACCTCCCTAGTTGGGGTATCTCCTGACGCTGCACACGTGTCAAGCAGCGTATCTTGTTGTCCGCAACATACTCCATTCTATCCACTGCATTCAAGATCTTTCGATATGATGGCCAAAAATCACTGTTGAAACCGAAATCTAACGCCCAGGTGGGCGCATCTCTCATACGCAGATCTGCCACCATCGACTCAGTGGCCAGCACATCCGCAGCATCACGTTCGTCGAAACGCTCGGAGATGAAAGTCTTTAATCTCAGTATGCTTAGACTGTCTTCCTCCAAGATAACTGCGAGCGTAGCTCTTGCGTATGCCTGCCCGCACGAAAGCGTATAGTCCGCTTGAAGCCGTGAAGATTCCTTGACTAAGCTTAGCAAACTGTAGACCTTGTCACGAGGATCAGTCGCATGTCGATGGCTTGTAAGTGGCAGTGCTGTCCTTAG
The DNA here is from genome assembly GCA_022814695.1 of Neocatenulostroma microsporum. Classification (NCBI taxonomy): domain Eukaryota; kingdom Fungi; phylum Ascomycota; class Dothideomycetes; order Mycosphaerellales; family Teratosphaeriaceae; genus Neocatenulostroma; species Neocatenulostroma microsporum. Next base: position 8,962 of record JAKLLW010001418.1, read on the forward strand.
AGAAAAGCCTCGCTCGCGCGGCTCGCGGACGGCCTTCCCCATTGCAAAGACCTGGTCGATACCTTTTACCAAGCTGCGAAAGTCATCCGTAACGCCCTTGGCGTGCCTGGAATAAGCCAAGTCCTCTAAGCGAAATTCCCAGGGACCAAATGGAACGACTACCTTGCGAGCCAAGACTACCTCTTGCACTGTCCACAGCCGATCCCACCACCTCGGACTCGTCCATTTGCAATGCTCGCCCAATCTGTCTGGCAGCAGTCCCCACTCACGTCCTTGCGCTTCCCACTCACGTCCTTGCGCTTCCCAATCACGTCCTTGCGTTTTCCAATCACGTTGTTGCGCTCTGAACCGTTCGTCTTCGGCCAGTCCTCGCTCCACTTTAACCTGAGTTCGTTGAGATTTGGATACTCTCTTGCTACTTGGCCAATTCTGGGGATGTGGCTCCACGGGTTCCAGAACTCCATACTGTAAAGGCAGTGACCTGCCATGACCGTACCGCATCTGAGCCGGCAGAGTAGAGTCCAATGCTTGGTCGTCCCAGTCACCCAGCCAGACGATGACCTGCTGCGCCTCACCAAAAATACGCGCCATTATCGAGACCTGATCCCGACGCTCGTCCGAACTCGACTGATTGATGCAGACAGCATCGACCCAGATAAGCCTCTCAACATCTATCCTACGCAGACGTCGTAAGGCTGCGGCAAGGTTGTCTGTGACCGGCAAGTCGCAAGATGTGGCTCGGGAACTGACGTTGACTCTTATAGATCGTCCTTGAGTCGAAGTACCCCACGTATAAGATAGTGCCTCGTACACCAGTGATGGCTCCAGCGAGTAGTTGCTCAACGTGCAAGTGATCACATCCCAGTGATTGCGGGCGGGCAGCAGTGTCAAGAGCCGGATTTCGCCTGATGTCTGGCTCAGAGGTGTGCCGGGATACTCAGATGGATCAGCAGACCATATCCTGGTATTGTCCGGAAGAGGCTCAAAGCCCCATAGGTCGTCGTCGTCGTCGCCGTCGTCTCCTGAAAATTGTGCGATTTCGCTATCGCTCGCCGAGATAGGTTCATAGCCCGTGAGGCTCTCGGATTGCAAATCCTCGGAGCTATGTGATGGGTCGTTCAGGCAGCTCGCCGCCATCGTGTCCGTGCCACTCGCTTTGATGGCGTGTCACTATTCGTCTTCCTGCACCAGTTGCGTGAATATCAGCAAGACCTTCATCGAGAGAAGTAAGCTGTACGTTGATGTAGAAGGTCCGCGTCTGAGGCTCTCAGATGCAGCTCAGCCTCGATGCAGCACAGCCCACTGCGGAGCGAGGTGCATGCATAGCTCATCCAGTGCATGAGCCCAAAGGCTCGACGAACGAATTGAGTGCCGGTCAGACATCTCGGACCTACGTTTCTCCCAGAAAATAATAGAGGCCAATGTAGGAGGTCCAATTGCAGCAATGTTGTGGAGAAAGCAGGACTGCATCTCCGGTATCCAGTGGCCGGTCGCAGTGTCGTAACAAGGGAGAGCCAGGCCGCACAGCCGCGAGATGTTTCACTGACGGTTGCTGCACTGCTTCAGATATTGCTAGGCAACGATCAGCGTAACACAGCATCTATTGCGCCTGTCCATCATTCGTCAGTGGGAGTTATCTCTGGATGCTCAACCTGTCCTCACTTCAAGAAGTGCGACTTGAGTGAAACGCCATTGCAATGCTACATATACACAGCCTACACCTACACCATGCTCTGCGCATCCATGGAGCAGACTACACAGCACTGTCACCGCTGCCCAGACACGCTCATCGCTATGCTACAACCAGCCCACCCGAACCCAAGAGTCTCTAGATTGGCCGACCAGTCGCATGTGACTGCGTCCTTTTCTCCCACATGCGTGCGAGGAATGTAGTGTACAGAGTGAAGATCGAAGACGCCTGGCAGTTGTTCATGACTGCCAGGCGGAAGGAGGAATTGGCGAGTCTAGAATGGTGGCGAGGCAGGGATGATGCGGTCTTGCTGCTCCATGAGCTCTTCGCCGGAAGCCTCGATCGAGACTGCTAGGCCGAGTTTGGCGGAGTTCTGTCTCGATTGTCAGTACTTGTCCTTCACACTCTCGTAGCTTTCTCGCAATCTCACGTACCTTGGCGTGATCCATCTCACCAGCGAACGTCACCCGTACCGGCGGCGCAATGACCTTGTCCAACAAGCATCCAATCTTGCCTTGGCTGTCCACCTGCGCTCTGAAGATCGACCGGCTGAACTCGTACTTCGCTCCCAATGTTGCCGTGCCCTCTTTCCGCGCACCACCCATCATAGCGTTTGCGCCTGACAAACCCGCGAACTGCAGGTTCACATCCACACCCGTCTCGACTTTGTCCGTGAGCCGGCGCCAGTATGACCCTTGCAGACCGCCCTGAGTGAGAAGCTGTGCCGAAGCAATCCAACCATCACCCTTGTATCGCCCAGCATAGCTGATCGCGGCCTCCGGACCCATACCACCACCTGGCTTTTGCCATACACCTTCCAAGCCCAAGCTCAACCGCGGTGTGACTGCTTGCAGATAGCTACCAATGAACATTCCTGTGACGCTGCCCTCGAGTATGCTCGGGTTTATGCTCTTCAGCGATGCGGTGAAGTCGTCGCCTGTGTAGTCTTGTTCGAGGGAGACTTGGGCGCCGCCCGGAGACATGCCGGAGGACGGTTGGATCTGGACGGAGGACTTGGCGATCAGGCGTGGGTGGAGACGGGCGTTGAAGCGGGCGGAGAAGGAGGCATCAGAGTCTACTTGACCTTGGAGGAGGATCTGGTGGAGTTGTTAGCGGTCCATCCAGAGAGTGGTGCGCCGAAGGGACATGTAGCTTACGTTGTCTGTGCCGTATAGAGCGAGGAAGGTGTATGGTGACAGGAACTGGGAACCTGTTGAGAATGCATGGCTCACTTGCTGTCTTCTGTTAGAACATCCCTTCCTATCTCATCTTCTCAAGCAATACTTACGAAGATAGGCGAAAGGCTGAAGGACTTGTTAAGCTCTGCGCGCAGGCCGGAGAATGTCTGGTTGGTAAGGAAGACGTCCCTCTGCACCTCCTTGGCTATCTGTTCAACCGTGCCCGGATTGCTCAGACCCAATGCATTTCTCCGATCTTGGAACGCTTGATATGCATCCAGCAGTGGGTCGAAGACAGCATTCGTTCGCGGTCGAGGAGGCTTCGTAACATCTAAAGGAGGAAATGCTGGGTTGGTGACAGGTATTTCCATCGCAGGCTTTTCTAATGCTGGCGCGGCCATGGTGAAATATATCCAGAGAAGATTTCCAGATTACGGCGACTGCGATGGCACACGGGAGAGGATGGTGCAAGTGTACGGCGAGCTCATTGGCGATGGTGTGTTACAACTGCACACGACCTTTGATGAAGCTCTACATGAAAAGTTGCCGGAGCATAGGGCAAGTAATGCGATTGGCTAGCGCGAGGCGGACACGGCCGCCAGCCTAGCCCGGAATACCTCCGAGGTCCTCAGTTGGTGTTTGAGTTCGTTCTTCGTTGTCACTTCCTTCGACTCTGATAAGGACAGAAGATATCAGAGCGACCCCTGATACGACTTCAGCTGGTGTTGCGCAGGAGAGCCCAGAACAGAGCCCTCGAAGATCGGAGTCACCGCGTACGGTTAGGAGCATTGCTGGAGCCATTCACTGCAACTTTGCTTTTTGGGGACCATCGCCTACCATGGATACCCTACTGACTGCTGATGTGGCCGCCACGTCTGCGAATTGGCGACGGCGCTCCAGCACCTATGTCGACGCAATACATGATCTCCCGGAAAAGGAGTCCATGGCTCCTGCCCAGCTCTACTCTACAGAGTCCGGACGACTCTTCCATTCTGGCCGCATTGTGATCGCCACTGTAGGCCTACCAGCTCGCGGGAAGACGCACATCTCTGTCGCTCTTGCACGGTATCTACGCTGGCTGGGAGTTAAGACCCACGTCTTCCATCTGGGTGACTATCGCCGCGCGATTTTGGGAGCCAAGGACGAGATACCAGAAGACTACTTCCATGTTAACGCCAGCACATCTTCTGTACTGCTGCGAAACAAGATCTTGAAGAAGTGCAGGGAAGAGATTCTGCACTTCCTGAATCACGAGAACGGTCAGATAGCCATCTACGATGCTGTGAACCCATTGGTTGCTGGCCGGAAAGCACTGGCCAGGGAGTTTGAGAAGGAGAACATCCAGACTATGTTCATTGAGACTCACTGCACGGATGAGAAGATCATTGAGGAGAATGTGCGGTCTGTCAAGATCAGCTCGCCGGATTACATTGGCTGGTCTCCGGAGGATGCCGTGCAGGATTATCTGAAGCGGATTAATGCGAGGATACCGCATTACGAGACTATGGAGGAGAAGGAGTTGCACTACGTCAAGATGATCAACGCTGGGCAGCGGGTGGTCGTCAACAACTGCGCTTTCGGCTACCTGAGCCAAAGGATTGTATTCTACCTTCTCAACCTGCACATCAAGAGCAGGCAAACTTACTTCGTCCGTGCCGGTACAACCCGCGACGAAGATAGCTTCAAATCTGACGCCTCTCTCTCCTCAGAAGGCGAAGACTACTCCCGCAAAATGGCCGACACCCTTCTCGCACACCGCGAGAAAGAACTACAGAGTCTCATTGAGCACGGAGCCCCGGAAGGTACGGCGCTGAAACCCTTGACCATCTGGACTAGCACACGGAGAAGAACAGTCGAGACTAGCGAGTACCTCGGATCCAAGGGGTACAGGGTGAGACAGAGAAGCCAGATGAGCCAGCTGAACCCTGGAGTGTGTGAGAAGCTTTCGGAGAGGAAGATTAGGGAGTTGTATCCGGAGGAGGTGGCGAAGCATGAGCAGGATCCTTATCATCATCGGTATCCTAGGGCTGAGGTATGTTTCGGAGGTCTCATTTTGTTCGTGACTTTATGGATTGTGTCTGCCGCTTTGCCATGCGTTACTCGATACCTTGGGGTGTTCCTGCGTACTTGATCAGGACTTGTTTTCTCCGAGATGGCTAGACTTCATCCCAAGCTCCTGACGATGACTTGTGCGGCACGAATGATTTCTCGGCCGTCTACTTTGCAGCCGCCAAAACCCGGATGCAGTCTGCTTGATCGAGGAAGCTATGGGATCGCCCAACTTTTCGTATTGAACAATCGATGGCCGCGATTTGTCCAGTAGCAATGATGGGACCAGATACTAACAATTACTCTAGTCATACCACGACCTAGCAGTGCGCCTCGAGCCCATTATCCTCGAGCTTGAGCGCGAACAGAACGATCTCCTCATCATAGCCCACGAATCAGTGCTCAGGGTCCTCTACGGGTATCTGATGGCATGCTCCGCGACAGATATCCCATCTCTGAGCTTCCCGAGAGACGAGATCATCGAGATCATACCAGCGAGCTACAACAACCAATCAAAACGGATACATATCCCAGGATTGGCGCAGAGACTGGTGCCTGGCAGCCCGGAAGACATTAAGATCCCTGTGCCGGACTCCACTATGGCTAGTCGGATGGGGAGCGGAGTTGTTAGTCCTATGAGTGGGCTTGGTACTCCAGCTACTGGTACGATGACGCCCGAGAGCAATGAAAGCGATAACGTTCCATCCGAGAAGGCGGCTGCTGGAGCACCGACTAGCGCGCCGACAGCTTCGGCAGACCCGAAGGAGTAGAGGATGCCATTGTGTTATCATCTCACTACCGCCTAATGCACTATGACCAACAGGAGCGCAGCTTGGGCGGCGATATGGATATGCTGCTACGGGGATTGTACACGCGAGCATCTTGAACTTCGTATACAGATGTCGAGTGATGAGGTGGTTACGCAAGAGGCACGACGGTGATGCAGTACGATCATGATAGACGAGCGGCTATAGTGATGCAGCGTTGGCGTTGGGTGGTGTGTTTGAAGTTGGTACTTGAGGTTTTACATATGTCGTTGGTATGACAGAGCGCAGCTTGTGATGCTTTGCCAGACAATTCACGGCTGCAGGCCTGCTCTCTCACAAGCAATTGCATGAGTGGCTCAGCGAACACGTGCATATCCATGTGAAACTTGGTATACCGGTACATTGGGCATGATGTCTTGCCTTGGCGTGGTGCCTGGTGATCATATGCGGGTCCATGAGGCTGTGCCTGCAGCTGGCCTTCTTGGCACCGTTGGCATCAGCTCCAATGCTTCTATGATCCTTGATCCCATTCGCCTACAAACTTCACCTCTCTGCTCATACAACACTTCGACAGTCATTCCTCGAGCACTCACCACATTCAGGACCACACACTTTCGACCGCCCACCACCACTTGTTCTTACAAGATGGGTGTAAGTCTCCCTCGTCGCTGCTCGACCCCGCCATCTTCACAGCCCCTCCATACGTCATACCATAGAC
>JAKLLW010001419.1:0-15349 GCA_022814695.1 Neocatenulostroma microsporum
GAATGTGTGTACGGGTCAGCAACGAAGCGCCGTGGCCTTCAGCCAGGATATGTCAAGGCCCTGGAGACGCTCTATGGCCTGATCTTCGAACAAGTCCCTGGTAGCAAGTCCGCGACCCAAAAGCTACTCGGACCATTAGCCGAAGCAATCAGTGGGGGCGTACCTGGACGTGACCGCCGCAGTGATACCCTCCTTCAGCAGTGGCGGAACAGCAATATCCCATCCGCTATTGAAGCACTTCTCGATGGCACCCCATTTGATATCTTATCTCCCAGCCCCAATCCGCAGTCCAGCCCGCCACATCGGACCGCAATCTTTCCTGACGAGGGGCAGAACGATGCCTGGCAGTCTGTACCTGCTCCAGTATTGCCACGGAGGATAGCTGGACCTTCAGGAACAGTGCTCCAGGCACCAGAGATATCAGACTTCCGCTCTCTATCGACACCAGAAGTGACGCGTACTACAGCAGCTCCGCTGCCGCTACCTGAAGACTGGCATGTACTGATACAAACGTACCTTGCCGTCGAGCATACCTGGCTCCCGATCCTCGAACGCAGGAGTCTCTTCAGGATAGCGTCAGTATACCAGGAATATGTTGACACCGGAGAACATCTTGGCGAGGACGGGAATGAAGCCGCCTTCGCTTCATTATGGATCATGCTTGTACTTGGCGAAATCCACGTCCATGGAGCGTCAGGCAGACTCGCAGCGTTCTATCAGGAGTCACGTCGCTTCGTCGACGTCTCGAAGATACATTCGCACCACAGTCAATATGCCCAGGTGTTCCTTCTGTGCTCTCTCGTTGATATGGGCCGGAGAAGGCATCTACAAGCCAGGATGTCTCTGGCTCAAGCAATAGTGCTTGTTGGCGCCGCTGAGGGTGCGGCGAACTCCAACGGTGAAGCTGGAGAGCCGCAGACGTTCCTCGTGAAATGTGGTTGCTTTGTCTTGGATACCCTTTTCGCTCTGGCTGCAGGCACAAAGCCGCTGATGGATGCCGCTGACATCCCAGCAACGGCGTCGCCATGCGACGAGAGCGGTTCCGACGAGTGGGAGCCTTTTGTTCCGAGCCCCTCCATGCAGCAACGTGACCCGACGAAGCAAAACGAAGGCCCCTCGAGCGGCCGTGCAGTTGCAAATCGGACTTGCTCGACCTTCAACCAGATGGTAAGACTGATCCGCATGCTGAATGATGTTCTCCAGAATCGGAATCTTGCATCAATCATTGCTTGCACTCACAACGAGTCGGGTGATGCGAGACAAGCCGCCGATTGCACTGTACCTGTTGGTCGGCAATCGCCTGCTCAAAGCCATCTTCGACTGGTCCAGCTCGCCTTGTGCACGGCAGTCACTGCGAAGCAGCAAGCGAAACGAGGGCCTCTCATTGGGGTTGGCTGGAGTGAAGGCTCAGGTGATAAGATCCAGAAGCTGTTGGCGGATATGGGAGATGCCTACGGAGCTGAGAGTCTACCTGCATCAGTAAACCTTTTCGTCGAAGCATCTCTTCCCGGGTCAATTTTCTCCGCAGGAAGACTACCCGGCGAATCATTTGCCTTGCAGTCGAATGCACTCAGCAAGAGTATTGGTCGTATCTGGGCTTGGACTAGCACCCTCGGTGCTCTGTGGGATCCCACGCCTTCAGCAAGGCACGCGAATGAGGCTTCCTCGCTCGCGGATCATATAACCGACCATCGAGGCCGTCCTGCTATGCGGGAAGTGGGGCAACGACATGGGAGCCTCCTCGCCATGAACCAACATGCAATCGAAGATGGCTCTGATCCACGAAATGCCCACTCTGGCGCTTTCGGCTTCGACAATCTCACCACCATTGCGCCCTTTCAGGCGCACTCGCAGATCAATGCTTTCGAGAACCTGCCCGGCTTCTTTGACTCTGCCACTGATCAAGCGGCCCATGGCATCCACGGCGACGACGGCAGCGCAATCCTTATGACACCCGACCCTTTGCGCGACTACCTTGCTTTGCTGGAAGGGAATGAGAAGTACGTATAGGATGCCCTGTATACTGGCACACATCAATGTCGCAGTAACAGACGGAGCTGACTGCTTGTCACCTTCTAGCACTGGAGGAAATGACTTCCTGCACTCCCTTGGCTTTCTGGGTGGAGCTGGGTTCCCTGACACCTGAAGCGGACCCGTCTACCCCGACCGCCCAGATGCTATTCCCAGTTACCCTGCCCTTCAACGCGGCAGCCTCTGACATCGCCGTACCGCGCCCGGCTGGCCCTTTCCCGTCGCCCCACGATGAAGCAGCCTTCTAGCGTCATGCTGGATGGCTACGTGCATTCACATGTCGCAGTGCATGCAGATGTCAGTGGGAGCCCGCTAGTCTATATGAGCAGCAAACAGTGTCAAATGATAAAGGCTATCGAACTTGCCAGTCAGATTTAGGGAGGCGCTTGCACTTCACCTGCGTTGAGACATAGCCTACCTTTGCACCACATACTAGCTGACGATCTGTGGAAGCATCACCACAAGACAGCAACATGAGTGGAGGCGCTTGGGGTCTTGGGCTCTTCCAGTCTGACTACGACTACGACATCATCTCTCGCCTGACCGAAGAAGCCGGGCTGACTACTCTCGAAGAGGACGACGCGAAGCAGCACCGCAAGAAGGCCATTTACATTACTCAAATCAATCAAGTCGTGCGTGGGAAAGCGGGTGATCAGAGCATACGCAACATCGAGCATGATCGGGCTGATGAGTCCAAGATCAAGCGGAAAGATGACGAGATCTACTATTCCATCTACGCCAAGCTGTGTTCCCACCCCGAGCGTGTGCGCCAGTATCTTGACGACAAATTGGTGCTGTTGGGAATGATGGCCAAGCATCGCAAGTGTGCTGAGCAGAACAAGACCGATCCGAAGCGCCCAGCATACTTCTGCGTTCTGCTGGGTGCATGCGCCATGAGTCTTGGCTGCAGGATCCCGGATGGCTACCTCACCTATCTCCGCGCTATCTACGCCCATCGTAAGCGAGTCGGCTTGATGAGAGATGCAATCACGCAGATGAGCAAGGCGCTCTTCGGTCCGGAAGCGTACAAGAATGACGGCACTCCGCACAACTTCGGCAGCAAGGGTCTGGACCTGACGATGACTTGCGGTGGCCCTCCGCTCGCAGACCGCTACCTGCCACTCCTTGCCAATGTACCCTCTCCGGCCGGCATCGTCGCCGACAATCTGATCATGGAAGCCTTCCGTGTTGGCAAGTTCGAAAGCTATGAGAAGACAGGCGAATACTTACTGGAGAAGCTCAAAGCGGCGACTGGTGTTGATGATGAGGAGTACGGGAAAGATGTCTGCGGCGGCTGTGGTGCGGAGGAGGGCAAGCATGGGAAGGTACTGGTGACGTGCGCTCGGTGCAAGGAGAGGAAGTACTGTGGCACGGAATGTCAGACCAAGGATTGGCTGAAGCACAAGAAGGACTGCATGGCTCCGCCGGTGAAGGCTGGTGGTGACAAGGCATGGTGAAGACGGAGGCTGATCTCCTTCTCTTGCCGGGAGTGGTTCTTGCAAGGTTTGGTAACGAGGGATATTGCCGCCATCACTCGAACCTCCGGGCATTCCGGCACTACTGCATTGTCTGCGGTATGAACATGTTCCTGAGATGGCGGGTGTTCATCTCAAGAGGTGGTGGACACTCAAGTGCTATTGAAGAGAATACTAGTACCATAAAAAGACACCCTTGTACCGAGTCCAAACGCTAGCCAGGCTTATGTACAATGTGAACCTGCGCGCACTATGCTTTGACAAAGTCGAGATGCTGTAGCAGTAAGGTGGGTGTGTGTGACGCAGTTCAGACCGCAAAAGGAGACATCTGTAGAGCAGAGAGACACCTCGAAAGCATCCAGGGGACCCGGGAGCGCCGGAGATGGTCTTGAGGTCAGAGGAGTTGTCACAAGTCTCCATCCGGTAAGAGTGTGGTGTGAAGAGTTGAGCATCGGATCGTGGGTCTGCGGAACATGATAGGTTCCCAGGACAATAGAGGTAGCCCTCCCCTGTGAGGGGAAGGGCTGAGGAGGGAGGGCTGCAAGCAGGGGTGATTCGCCTTTCAGGTGCAGTGTGTCTCCAAAGAGAGAAGCAGCTACTGAGGTCTGAACCGTCGCACGTCCAACTGTGCTCACAAGTAATTTAACCTAGTCTTCGCGCGCGCCACTCTTACTAATCACTGAATATGGCTCTTATTTATATAGCTTCACCACAGAAATCCGGAGTGCCGCCGGACATCCATGTGAACGATTGTCGAGCGCTCCGCCGGCGGCTCCGGTCAGTCGAAGTCGGTGCATTCACAGAACGCAACGCTCGCTCTGCGATCAGGGTTTGCTTGTTGACATCCTCGTCGTTCATCATAAAGGCCGGTGTCCCACAAAGGTCCCATCAACCATGGCGCTCCAACTGCGGGGCGAAGTCAATCCGGGCGCGTTGATCCTGACCTGTATAAGTTCCCATTCGTAAACTAGCTGCTACTAGACGAGATCGATCCTCACCATCAGAGCTTGAACGACAAAGTTTCGACCTCCCCATGGCGGAGTTGCTTGCCTAGCGGGACCTCTTCGCCACCGGTCAAAGAGCTCTTGGCGTAGCGAAGAGACGCGGCGGTCTGTCGACAGCCAGAAGAAGCGCAGGATGTTGCAAGCAGGCTTAGCCAGACATGTCTACGGTGCCAGGTGATGGCCTCGTGGGATGGCCAAAGCACAAACAGGACTGCATGGCTCCGCTGAAGAAACCTGGTGGCGACGAGGAGTGGTGGGCCCACCACCAGATACTACTCTTTTGGTTTATGCTCGAGGATGTGCACGTGCTGCACAGTATCTACATGAAAGTAGACGATCCGGTAGTAGTTGATGGTCCGGTCTTTAAGGGGCTTGCCCAGACGATTGTCAAGCATACCGTGCTGCCTCTTGTGTGCTGGGTGAAGACGGCAGTTGCTCGTGATTGCTTTCCAGTTTCGCCTTTCAGAGGGCCTTGTGGAACGCCATCGTGAAGTCTGGAGAACAGTCAAGGATGGCGAGGCAGGCGTGACGTGTGAAGAGTGAGAGCCTCAGTAAGGTATGACGGAAGAAGACGTAGGGTGCAAGAAGAGAGAGGCCAAAAGAAAGCAGCAAAGGTTCGCCTTTCAGGTGCACCGTCCTGCGTGGGCTCCCGACTGGCCAGGAGAGCAACTACTGAGGTCTGAACAGTGTTTACACCGGGGAATCCAACCCCGAACTGCGCCGCTTTCTGACGGCCACAGTTTCGTTGGATCATTATATAGCTGCGTGGCTGAACTCCGGGATTGCATGTGAAGGAGGCTGGCCAGTCTTGTTGCATCCTCGCGGCCCTGCCCCATCGCTCCCGCGGTCCAGCGATACGAACGGCTGTCTCAGGATTCTCTGCTGTTCTGCGAAGCTTACTGACGTCATATCCAAGAATGCGGCGTGGGAAGCGACTGCGTACTTCGCTGGGCTTCAAGCCCACAGCAGCTGCGCAGAGTCGAGAATCAATACAAGGCCATGCGCGAACAATTCCAGGAGAAGTACAACTCCAGAACCAGCTGGAAGACCGTATTGCCGTGATCGAAGCTTCGAAGCACAAGTATAGATTCTGTCTGAACGATCAGATTGCGAAGCCGTATGCGGCCGCCGAAACTCGAGCTGATACTGCGGAGAAACGTGCTGAGGGCGAGGCTTGCAAAAGTCTCCAGCTTGAACCCTGATTCCGGTGCCATGGTAGAGTCTGTTGGGTGGCAGACAACACTTGACAACGTCGAGATCCTTGAGACCAAGGCCAAAAAGCTGGAGAGTGAACTGGAGAGGGCGAAGGTCTAGATGGAGCGGCAAGACCAGCAGATCGCTGATCTTCAGAAGCAGGTCTTGCCTTTCAGCAATGGTACATCAGATCAGGTCTCTCATGAAGGAGTTGGCGACGGAGAAAAGGAGCCAGTAACCGGTGCCGCTCGTGCGCACGAGGCTATGGATCCCGGAAAAGCTGAGTCGAGCATAGGCAACGATATGGCCGACCAGCTGCCAGAGCTTCTGAGTGGCGGTCACTCGTAGGGAATGAGACTGACTAGTATGATCCACCCTTGGGCCCTTTTGCGCCTTGCCGGATCGGCGCATTTGCGAAGTCGTAGCGCATATATGAGGTGCCGCGTAATCTGGAGACGGAGCTATAGTGTGAGTTCATGGCGGTTGTCACTGCTGGTTGTACCTGGCGATGTTATCTAAAGCGATGGTATGGCGGACTGGAGGCTGTAGATTAAGTGGGATACATGGTAACGAATCGAATGCTTTTAACGAGAGGTTGCGATGAGATTACGAATGTACCTACTTAGCGTCCCGGAGTTGAGAATGAGAGATGAGATGCTGCTTGCCTGTACGCTACCCTCTTGCCGGGGTTACAATGCGAGATGCCAGCTCATAGCATACTGATCTCGTGAACGACACTCTCGCTGAACTTCCTGTCAGCGGCATCGTTCCTGCCCATGACTGCCACCGTGTCATATCGCTGTTCGAAAAGCACCGTCCGAGCGCAACGTATGTGTCGACGAAACGGCGCTCGCAAGCCATGGGCCACTTTGATGCCAGGGTCGTCGCAAACCACCACCAATCGGTTCACGAGGTTAGCGGTCATCAAAAGGCCGCAGTGGTACGCGCGCTATTGACAAAAACGACTGTGACAGGAGATTGTGAAGGGAGTATAGTAGTCAAGGTGAAGCAGCAGAGGACCGAGGCCTGGTGACATTGGACATGGCCGCTTTCTCTAAAAGTCAGTACGTCGAACTGGCTATCGTATCGTCCACTAGACGGTTATAACGATCCGATCTCTAACCGACAACATGCACTAAGATCTAGAGAGTGTGCATATATCTCCGAAGGGAGTAAGCGCCATCGGTGTGCGGCGTAGCTCCCTCGTAGAGTCACAATAGTCTCGTCTACTAGAAATCTTGAGCGGCCACGTCCGTTGTCACCCACCCTCGGTCGTGTTCAGCTTCGGCCAGGGCATCTCCTTTGGGCATTTCCACGTGGTGTTGTTGGGAGCCGGCCCGGATTTTTCCGATAGAAAAGTTGTAGCTCATCTTAACGACAGCGAGCTCTCCTTATACCAAAACGCAGTCAACACACCATCTCCACTCATATACAACCACCACTTCACCTCACCTACCGAGAACACAGTCATGTCCGGCACAGCAACTCAACCCCCGCAGTCGACGGGCAGGTACGTATCTGATGGGTAGAACCCCCGGGAGCCCGTTCGAGACGTCTGAAAGCACTTCAGACTTTGTGAGACATCCGCTGACTTGTACCCGTCGCTTCTTAGCACGAAGCTGGACGCGCTGAAGCAGAAGACTGAGGCAGCTGTCGAGCCCAAGAAGCTTTCTGGCCTCGCTCTTTACTCGCGATTCGCTTTCGCTGGTGCCGTCTGCTGTTCAGTGACCCACGGCTCGCTGACACCTGTTGATGTGTAAGTGAGGCCGATAGTAGAAGAAAGAGAAGAAACGGCGCAATGGCAGAGCCCAATGGCTGACACTCAATGGATAAACACAGCGTCAAGACCCGTATCCAACTCGACCCAGCAACCTACAACCGCGGCCTCGTTGGCGGCTTCCGCCAAGTCATCGCCAAGGAAGGTGCCGGTGCCCTCCTGACTGGTGTCGGCCCAACCTTCGCCGGCTACTTCCTCCAAGGCGCCTTCAAGTTCGGCGGTTACGAGTTCTTCAAGCAGCAATCCATCTCCCTCCTCGGCTACGAGAATGCCGCCAACAACCGCACCGCCGTCTACCTCGCTTCCTCCGCTTGCGCCGAGTTCTTCGCCGATATTGCGCTGTGCCCGCTCGAGGCGACGCGTATTCGCATGGTGTCTGAGCCGGGTTTCGCGAATGGCTTGATTGGCGGTATGAGCAAGATTGCTAGCTCGGAGGGTATTGGCGCTTTCTACAGTGGTTTCGGTCCTATCCTGTTCAAGCAGTACGTTCACCACACATCAACCACACGATACACGGTATACTGACGAGAGGGTAGGGTTCCATACACAATGGCCAAATTCGTCGTCTACGAGAAGGTCGTCGAGACCGTCTACGGCGGCTTCGTCAACAAGGAGACCGCTTCCGCCGGCATGAACACCGCTGTCAACCTCGGCTCCGGTCTCATTGCTGGTTTCGCTGCCGCCATCGTTTCTCAGCCAGCTGACACCATGCTTTCAAAGATCAACAAGTCCAAGGGTCTTCCAGGAGAGGGCACCACCAGCCGCTTGATCAAGATTGCCAAGGAGCTTGGTCTCAGGGGCTCATACAGCGGTATTGGTGCTCGTCTGTTCATGGTTGGTACTTTGACCGCTGGACAGTTCGCTATCTACGGTGACATCAAGAAGGCTATTGGTAAGTACATGAACGGGTGAAGCCATGGGAGATTGAGACATTTTGCTGACAATTCGCTTCCAGGTGCCGTCGGCGGTGTCGAGATCGCCAAATAAGCGCTCACAATACCAAGCAGAGGATGGTCAACATTGAGTAGTAGAGATGAGGACATGCATCGAGCGGAGCCGACGAGCGAGCAACGAGGCTAGAGGCGGTAAAAGTGGTGCATTTCACACGCGAGCGATTCACCTGGCATTGGAGCGGCGCCAACACCTAATGAGCGCGGCAGAGATGCTGCTCTTGACCTTAGATGATAGAAGCGTCTTCTTTCTTGGTACGAGCGATGTACATTATGGCTAGGGCGGCGTATGACTGAAGCACTTGCTACCTTACATGGCCCTGTCTACATTGTCAGCGTACTAATCATCATTAGAATGGGGTCTTGTGGACAGGACCGTCACGTTGTTCTATCGTTCCCAACCTCGATCACGTGCTATCGTCGCTTACTCAGCGGAAGGTGCCGAGTGCGGGCGCAAGTCGTTCGCATGTGAAAGAGAGATCGTCACTGCACAACACTGGCCCTGTCGCGATTTTGTCACCAATACATCGTGGGCCAGCTGGGAGACCAAGAAGAAGCGCATACAATTAAAGTGTGTCGCGTAACCTTTGCGGACCGCATGATGGGAAGGACGCACCGAATGCGGCCTCAGTGAGCTCACCACGGTGTCAAGCGTACCTAACAGGACCCACCAGCTTCGCACCTGCGCATATTCACTCGTCCACCGACAGAAACACATAGCGAATCTTGCGACCATGGCGACCGCAGCCGTCGCCCGTCCGGCGCAAGCTCTCCGCCAGCGCCGTTCCGAAGCGCCATCACGGCCAAGTATGAGTAAACGCAGCACTACCGCCAACCCTGCCGACGGTGCTACAGGCGAAGGACCGGCCAGGAAGCGTGCGAAGATGACGCGCGAACCGGAACCGTATGTGCGCGACACACAGTATATTCTCAAGAAGCATCGCGGCAAGCCACCGAGCATGATCATACATCTGCACAACACGCATCTCAAGTTCGGCGGGCAGGAGGGCAGCTTTCCACTCACTGGTTTCAATAGCGAGGTGGCGCGGACTGTGCTAGGCCATTTGCGAGCAGGAACGGTACCCCACGAGATGCTGGAGGAGCTACTAGGGGAGAATGTGCCATTCTACGACGGCTGTCTGATCGTGGAGGTGCATAATCACCGGACAGCGAAAGAGAAGGGCGGGAAGGGCGAGAAAGAGGCAGATACGGAGAGATTCAGCATGAACCGCTATGATCAGCATATCACACCGAGTCCATTGGTGCCGTGGCCGAAGCTGGCCAAGAAAGCTGCGGACGAGGAGGCGGCCGAGGGCAACGAGGCGGAAGCGAGTGGTGCGACTGCGCAGGAGAGGCAGAACCGCAAGGGCAAAGAGACGGAAGGCGGGTCCAGGGTCACGACTACCGTTCTTCATCCAACCTCGCTTTCTATGCACACTGAGATGATTATGCTGGCCAACACGCCAGCCTCAGAACTGCGTGGTAACAAGAAGAAGGGCAGTGCAGAGACGCCCTCAAATGCAGAGACTCCGGCGACAATCCCTACTACCCCGATCAGTAGCACACGCGGGCCTCTTTCGCAGTCGCAGAAGATGTGCTTAGAAGAAGGTGATCTGTACTCCTTTCAAGCCGAAGTGTTGGTGGCCACTCAGCCGCCTCTATATCTAGAGCCAGTGTCCAACCCACAAGAAGCTGAGCGCGTCCTCGAAATGCTGGCCGATGAACACCACCAAGGGAAACCGCCATCACCGAAGACTCGTAAGAGAACTACGGCGGAGATGGCGGCAGATGATGCGCAAGCCGCGGAGGCTGAACGCAGAATGCTCATTATGGATGAGCGCATTAAGCCTACTTTACTCTCCGCTCGTGGAGGGGGTGCTGGAGCGACCGCAAACGACAACAACCAAGGTACAGCGGCTTCACTCGGCTTTTCACGGTTCAAGACACTCGAGATGGTGCGCACCAAGCATGAGGAGTCCGAACGCTTACGCAAGGATGAGGAGGCTCGCGCGGCAATGGAGAAGAAGGCGGCGGAAGAGCAGAACGCGCAGAATGTTGCTCTGAGGCAACAGCAGATGCAGCAACTGCAGCAACAGAAACAGCGGGAGATTCTGGCGGCGCAGCAGGCGAATCCGATGCAGCAGAGGCAAGCGTTGCTCCAAGCGCAACGGCTGGAGCATCAGAGGGTCCAACATGCTCAGGCTCAAGCGGCGCAGATGGCTGCTCATGGGCATCCGAATGCGCAAGCGAACCAGCAGGCGAACCAGCAGATAATGCAGAATGGTAACTTTCAGCAGCAGTCGATGCCTATGCAAGGTTCTCCGGTTGTGCGGCAGCAGACGCCTAATATGATGAACTCGTCGCCGATGTTGCCGCAAGGTGGCTTTCCGATGCAGCAGCAGAATTCATCTCAAGGAGCCGGGAATCCACCACGACCTACCTCTGCTATCATGCAGAATCGCCAAGTCTCCATGGCGAGACAAGCGAGCCAGTCTGCGCATGCGGGCAGTCAGAATAACACTCCCCACATCCCTCAGGGTGGCACTCCAAACATGGCAGCGAGTATGCCGGTGAATAGGCAGATGAGCCAGACACCGCGCCTTCCGCCAGGCAGCCCGGCCGTCATGCAGGGAACGCCTACCAGCGGCGGTGGTGGCGGGATGAGCGCGGGTATGAACCAGATGTCCACGCCAGCGATGCAGCAGATGATTGCCAATCAAGGCATGAACGTCACGCCCGAGCAAATGCATCTGTTACAGATGCAACAACAACGTACACTCGCTCAACAGCAGATGCACAATCAGCCGAACAATGGCATGGGCCAGCATGGAAGTCCGGCTCCCGGGCAAGTCCCTCAGGGCATGACGCCAGAGCAATTCCAAGCCGCCCGTCATCAACAGCAACAGCAACAACATCAGCGCGCTATGTTGCACGCACAGCAACAGGCCGCCTTGGCTGCGGCTCAGGGCGGAGGACAAGGCGGGCAGATGAGCCAACAGCAAATGCAACACATCCAGCAGATGCAGCATAGACAGCAGCTCCAACGGCAAGTGCAGCATAGACAGCAGCAACAGCAGCAGATGAGAGCAATGCAGCAGGGTGGACAGGGCAGCCCAATGCCTCAGGGCAACCCTATGATGAATGGCGGACAGCACCCAATGCAAGGCGGTATGCCGCAACAGACACCCAATATGGCGCACGCACACCCTCAACAGACTCCTCACCCCCAAACCCCTCACCAGCAAGGCATCCCGCAAACCCCTGGCATGCAACACGGTGGCGGCGATCCTCAGCAAATAGCCCTAGCACAACAGAAAGCTCAGCAACTAGCTCTCCAGCGGCAAGCACACGCGCAACTCCAACAGCTCAATAGGCAGTATGGCGGCCTAGCGAATATTCCGGAGCAAGTTGTCGGTGCGCTGCCGTTGCCGGTGCAGCAAATGATGAGGCAGCAGTTTGCTAAGCAACAGGCTGCTCGACAGCAGCAGATGCAGATGCAACAGGGAGGGCAAGTTCGCCAAGGGAATGAGGCTGTGCCTGCGGGACAGCCGAATCCGCAGTATATGCAGCAGTTGAGGCAGAATCAGCAGATGCTGAGGGAGGCTCAGCAGGCTATGCAGCAGAATCAACATGGCGCCAACGTTGGTGGGAATGTGAATGGCATGGGCGGAGCGAATGGTATGGGAGGCATGGGAGGTATGGGTATGGGCGGTATGGGTATGCCTAATATGGGCCAAGGAGGTCAGCCTCAGCAACAGTACGGTAATGGTGGTCAAGGTGGTGGCAATGCCGACTTGAACCAGCATTTCAGGAATATGCAGGAGGCTTTGCAGAGGCAGCAGCAAGGTGGGATGCAGTAGTATGGCGGACCTGTCCCGGCGCTGCCGTCGCCGATGTCGCGGCTGGGTGGGAGAGGGAGTGTGGGTAGTGTGGGTAGTCGTGGGGTTAGCAGCGCGCCGTCAGTTGAGTCAAATAGAGGGCGTGGTGCACGTGGTAATGATTATGAGGGCGGAGGGGAGGTCTATGAAAGGTGTTTGGGTCGGTGGGTATGAAGCGATCAGGTGAGCTCGCAACCGCAGATGGTGCGGAGATTATTGGCTACGAATAAATGATTTCCACACTGCGGAGCATTGGGAGCACGTCAGTAAGAGTAGGCTTTTAGCAACGTAATGCAGCATTATTCATGAAGGCCATGGGCCCGTGACATCTTCTTTCTTGGGTTGTGGCGACCAGATATTGAGTGTCCGCAAACCGCCTTCCGTCGAAATGGCAACACTCATACCGCTATCCACATGGTTCACAAAAGATCGTGTCTGGGTGGAGAGAATTGTATAATGATGGTGCTTCCACAACAAGAACATACTAACAACTCAATTGGAACAGCAAGCGTTCATGCCCTGCACGGCAGTATCTTTCACATATGGGTCTACGGACACGAAGCGGATATCCAGATTGATGGAAGCTCTCTACAGCCTGGGTCTTGGCTGTATCACTTTGGTAGACCCGAAGACGACCCTCAGATTCCTTGCCGACTCCGACGCCCACGAGACTTTGTCTGCTGCCACGGTTTGGCCAACGGCATCGCGTTGAAGCCTCTGGTCCATCCAGGCTTCTAAAACATCCCGAGCAATGTCATCACCATCGCTCTCGGCATCAGCGATTAGCAGGGCCGCCTGCACAATGTCCGCGAGGCCTTCCATCACCTTCCGAGCACGCATTTCGACCTCTTGCCTCTCCGCGTTCTCGATCAGAGACCTCCACGCGCCCCACCAGCTTCGTACTGTCTCTTTGTATTCCGTGAAACCATCTGTGGACTTCAACACGTTCTCGACCCAGCCGTCCATGGCTGCGAAGACTTGACCTCTGGTCTTGCCATAGACGACCCGCAGAACATCGTGGGCCATCATGTCCGTCGTTCCCTCCCAGATGCTCAAGACATGGGCATCTCGAAGCAAGCGAGCGATATTGAATAGCTGGTCGTCATTCTCAAGGTACCCGACACCGCCCAGACACTCCATGCACTCGCCCAGGCCAGCAGTCGCCGTCCTCGCAGTGACGCCTTTGAGTGCGGGTGTGAGTATCCTCAGCAAATGCTCGGCCATCTGCGCGTCAGCAAGGCCTGGTATCTTCCCGACGCCGCCAATCTTGACAGGATTACCGCCCACCAGGTCTCGGAAAGCCTTGATCTGAGGCTGCTCTACGACTCCCAGTAGTCCGGCGACGAAGTAATTGAACAGCACGTTTCCGCGGTATTCGACATGCATTCTCGCAAGCGTTGCAACATATGCGGTCTTCTCCAGCAGCGGTTTCTGTCCTACATTTCGGACTCGACCGAACGCTCTCACAATACTCAGGCCCCTACCCTCAAGTCCAATCGCCGAGAAACCGTTGTGGATACGAGCGATGTTGAGGACAGTGGCGATCTCCTTCGTACCTTTGCCTTCTTCGCCTATGAGGTAGCCTCTAGTACCATTCAAAACGAGCTCGGCCGTGGGTAGAGCCCGCGTACCAAGCTTGTTCTTGAGACGTTGGATGCTAATACCATTTAGCTCTGTCTCGTAGCCTAAGGCGTCTCGTGCTGATGCTGGGATAGTCTTCCGCATGGGTGCGAAAAACGTCGAGATGCCCTTCTTCGTTCGCGCAAGCATGACGACCATGTCCGCATCCGTGGCAGAGGAGAACCACTTGAAGCCGTCGAGCCTCCATGGGCCCAACGGATTGCCGTCTGCGGCTGCGATTTCTGGATCTGCTTCGCTTGCTGTGAGTGTAGCGAGAGTTTCCGTCTGACTGACATCGCTTCCGCCAGCCCTCTCAGTCATCCACTGGCCAGTCGTCCAAGCAGTTCCCGGATCCCTCGACGTTAGTCTCTTGTATGCATGGCGCAGCACTCTTCTCTCCAAGCCTTGAACTTGACGATCAGAAAGATGCTTCCTTAGCAACGCGGCCACACCATCAACCATCAGACTTGGGCAATTGACCCAAGCAGCGCTTCCAGCCCAGATGTGGTACTTGGCGAACTGGTGCACCCTGCTGTACTGGCCTCTCCTGTTCTCGTATGAGATAGCAACTATACCCTCCCGGATGCCGAGAGCCTGCAGATTCCGCCAGCCTTCGCTGGTAACAAGGACGTCACGCCGCTTGCCCCAAGAGTCCCAATGCTTGACGTACGGGGGATTCTTTTCGGCATCGTTGATCCAGGTCATAATACGAGGACTGAGGACCAGCTTTGAGAAAGAGTCAAGCTCCGGGGTCAGATCTTGACGGACAGACTCCGGGAGAAAGAGCTTGAGCGCTCGTTGCAACGCGAGATCATCTTCGAGCTGATGAAGCACACTCGGGGCTTGTTGGAAGAAGCCTTCAGTGGAGCTTGACGGTTTGGCGAATCTGTCGACAGGATTCGAGGCAGGGTCTCCCGAGGCGTTCGGTGCTCGCTCTGGATCAGGCTGACGGCAGGGGACGGCATCCCCATCCAGCGCCCTCATCGTGCTCGACATGGTCACATCGATCGCTGGGCGATTGGGCTACAAAACATGCTGAACAGATTGAGATGAGGAAAGCTGCCCTCCTCTGGCTCCGTTCGGCCAGGTACGTACTCCTTTGATGCGGGGGAGAGCTGTCAAAGGGATGATCCTTTGGAAGCTTCGTTCCGGCTTGTCAGAAATTAACAATGTTGGCTGTCTGTTGTCGGCCTACGAGTGTACCTAAGGCCTACAACGTATTGTACTAAGACCAGCATGTCGAACGCCCGCTTACTAAATACAAGTAGACTACATAATGCTATATACCTATACATCCCTAAGCTCTAATACTCTAATACTCTAATACTCTATATATCCCTAAGCTCTAATACTCTAATACTCTAATACTCTAATACTCTAATACTCTAATACTCTAATACTCTAATACTCTAATACTCTA
>JAKLLW010001420.1:0-15345 GCA_022814695.1 Neocatenulostroma microsporum
CACAGACCTGAAACGCAACGTGTACAGGCTGCGCCACAACACAGGTGCATCCGTAATCGCGGTTTCGTAGGCTAATCATGGGGATGACCCTCTCGAGTCTCGTCACTTGGACGTCTCTGCGCTCGCTTCAATCCTTCACGATTCCTTCATGCTGACGTGGAGCCACTGGAAGCGCGCTTGTGTTCGAGGACATCCACGGCTTGCCACCCAATGTTCCTTGTACCCAGGTCGATGGCAGCAAGCAGTATGCAGTGCGTCTGTTCGCGAGCTGAATTAGATGTCCAACGGACCCTCCTCCATCTCCGCCTCATACTTTGGGTCGAAGCGTTCCTCAATCAATTGACTTTAACCGAACGCCTCACGTTCGCGGTAGGATGCATTGCATTGGGCAATAGATCTGCGCAAACTGCACAGCCACGACAGCCACAAGGTTTCCACAACGTTCCAGACCCGCGATATAGCTTAATGTGACGGCATGCGTCTGTAACACATCCGACTCGTCGGTCAGGCTGCAAGTGGTATGCCAATCGGGTGGAGCGGGGCATCACGAAGAATGTTGAGGCCTTGGGCTCGGTCACGAACACACCGCTACCTCGTACCGTGGTCCGTTCTTTCCGGTGCACGTTCATGCTATCTTGCTGCAGAGGCAGTTGGACTAGATGGAGAAACGGTATTGGTGACAACAATTTCGTCAATCTTCGAGGCTATGGAGGCTGCATTATACCTGAGGCAAGGCTGCGATGGAGCCTCGGTGGCGGCCTACATAGTAAACAACTCTGGTAGCACGAACATCTCGAAAACGCGAGATGCCCCGGTCCACCAAGCTTTCCGGATCCATAAAGTACGAGCTGTGAGACTCGGTCACTTCATTCCATCATCCTCAGCACGTACTCTCGCCCTCACCGGAGCACTTTATTATTGAGTGGCGGTTCATGCACTCAGTTGTTTCCGTCGTGGCTTTCGTGGGCTGTGACATTGTATTCTTGCGTCTTATTTCACCCATACGACACCTCGGGCAGCTCGTAGTGATGTCCCGGGGGCCATATGGCACAGGTCGTCTTGTGACTCACTGGCTTTTACTTCCATCGCATTACGTGTGAGTAGGACGAACAAGCAAAGCGCGGGTTGGAGCTCTACGTGAGTGCATTGTCCCAAAGATTGAGTTGGTCGGCATCACTTTATTATCAAGCTTACACTGATTAGACACACTGTTCGGACCCGTCGAGAACGACATATCAACCTCACTTCTCACGCTAGTCTTCCGATTCACTTGTGATGAGAATGTCCCTTCACTTGCGATAAGCATATCCGTTCACTTGCTATACAAGACGATGCTCGATAAAGACTCTCCGTGAACTTGCTATACCTCATCCATACTTCGGCGGTGCGAGAAGCGTTTGTTCATTCGTTGGGGTGCCGGAGCCGCGGACAGGAGCGTCTCAACCGAGCATCAACCTGCTTAAGGTACCCTTGGACATCGGAGAGGCAACGATACGGTCTGAGAGAGGGCACAAAAGTACGCCGCATTCGCCAGAGGTCGAAGGATTCCTGGCTCGTCCGTGTCGCGACGCTCTGTCAGGCGTTCGAACAGTACCTTGGCCAGTACAAGACGGGTCGTGTCGCTGGGCGGTCGGCTTGAGAAGCAGCCGTTGCATCCCCGAAGCCGTCCTTTCCACTTTCCCGGTCTCACTAGCAAAAGGTGAGAAGAAAACCCCTAGAACATGATCAAGTCCTTGGATATGACATCACTTACCGTGGACACCGACATCATCGTGTAAACAAAGCTCTCCCTGTCAACTGAATGCCGGAGTCAGTATCCAGTCACGCCGTGTCAAGTCGTACAAGCCGAGTTCTGCTTCAGAGGAACCACGTGCGATCGCAGTCCAGTCCTGGCTTCAGCAACGGCCGTCGATCATGGCTTCAAACCTCCTTCGGACACCAGGTAACGACTGTGGTGTCATCCAGTCGAGGCGTGAAATACAGAGCGCTGGTCCCTTTCCTCGCTCAAGCTCTGACTGGTCAACTTGGCATCTAGAGAGAATGCGGAAGTCGCTTCAGAACCTCAAGACCTCGCCAGTGCCATCCCAAATGTCCTCGTAGATGAACGAGAGGGAAAGGAGGGCGGTCACATGGCATTGAGGCCGAGGAATTGTTGTGAGGTCAATTCGATGTCAGCATGTATCTTTCGGCAATGGTTGTACCGTTCACTCATTAACCTTGTATATTTGTAGATGGTAATCGATGTAGAAAGACAACCACCTACAGTCGAGCTTGCCGCCATCTCCTTCCTCTACGGTCATCATTGGGCCTCTGGATTGCGGCTCAAGCAGTCGAAGGCAGTGGTCTTTCGTGCGGTTATTGGCGAATATTTCCGAGCGTGCACGACGACGGGCTTCGGGTATCAATTCTATATACAATGGTGAAGCCACATCATCATCATCGCTCTCTGAAAGCTTTCTCATGCGTATCATACCCCAGACGCTTCCGCCGATTATGCCACTGCAGGCCAAAAGCTTGCCAAGCACCTGCTTGCACAGCCCTCTCTGGCTTTGGTCGGTGGCCAGCGGGTTTAACCTGTTTTCTGCGCTCAATGTCCCTCTTGCGCTCGGAGGCTTGCCACTCAGCAGCTGATTTGGAGTTGGAGATCGTTCGCCGTCGCTTCTCCTCCCACGCCGTCTCGGTATCAGTAGCCCGCTCGACAGACAAAGCCGTGCGGGAGACCAAAGCCTTCTTGATCACGAGGGGAGTGAAAGCTGCAGAGAGCTCTGCACAAGTCTGAGACAGATCTACTCCGTCGTCTGCCTCTGACGCAGTAGTCATGTAATCAGGCTGCTGCAGGCTGCTGTCGTCCCATGTAAGAGGCGTTGCTTCGCTGGGAACTGCTGCATGCGGTGCGTAGTCACGGCTTTGCGGCCTCCCTGATGCCGTATCAGCCCCTAATGAGACCGCCAATTGCGCTTCATCCAGGCCCTGGAAAGGCAAGAATGATACGCCCTCAGAGGCTTGCTCTGGTATGGTCGTTACGCCTGTAGTTTCCGATATGGGTTGCGCCTCCCTCTGCAACGAGTTGACGTCATTCGCCGCTTCAATGGGCACATGGGCGTCCAAAACTTCCTCTTCGACACGCAGGTCAAAGTAGTCCCTCTCCACAGTCTCGGCAGCAATATCCACGTCATCTTTCGCAGCCTCGTCGACATCATGTCTCCAGCCCTCATCCTCCGCACTATCTGCAGCGACTTCCCTCAAACTCGACAGACCCACGGCTTCCTGATCTCCATGCGAAGTCGGATCCGATTGCCCACCCGCTGCCTCTTCAGCACTAAACCACCTCCCCCTCCTCTTCGTCCACAACTTCAACCGCCACCTCATTACCCTCGCAATCCCTTCATCCAAGCGCCCAGCCCACAACCACTTCTGCCTCGCGATCGCTGCAGCGTTGCTAGGATGGCGAAGCTTCTTATTGACGTGAAACACGAGTCGATCCAGGTTACTCGCAATCTCGCCTCCCTCAAGCCGCTGCACAAGCGAGATAATGTACTTCAGCTGCGCCACAGGCACCGCTTTACCCTCCCGGATCGGCCTCAATATACCCGCCTTGACGAGGGATCTGCTCATGAGCACCGAGAGGGGTGCGCCGCGATCTTGAAGGAAGCGGTAGGTCTCCCATACTCTTCGAAAGGCTATGCGGCTACTCTTGCGCTCTTGGCTCGCCCAGGCGTGCGCGACTAAGTGCACGAGATCGATATGCGCGGGCTGCAAGGCCGCAAAGTTCTTCTCGCGAAACTCGGGTAAGACGATCTCTGGCCCAATCTTCCGGTTAAGCATGTAGAAGATGCGATCTGGCGTCTCGTAGCCGAGCTCTATGAGCTTCATCGGTAGATCCAAGCATTGCAGGACGGAGAGGGTCGGCACGGCTTTGAAGACTAGCCAGGCACGGCGGAGATCTTCATGGCGGCTGTTTCCAAGGTCTATACTCGTATCTTCAGGTAGGGACTCAGCCTCCAGCGACGCGTCTTGGACCACTGTGTGTTCTTTCTTCTCCGAAAGGCGGCCATCATGTCTGACCATGAAGTACCCAATCAAGGCACTTGCGGTCGAAGTCGGAATGCCAACTCTTCGGCTGCGTTTCAGGGCGGTGAAAAGCCGCCAGACCGCTGTCGGCGCATCGGTGAAGCCTTCAAGCGTATAGATTATATCTGCCAGAAGTCTATCATAGGGTATCTTATGCGTGGCAAGCACAGTGAGGAGATCGAGAAGCGGGAGTGAGAAGTCTTGCGTCCACTCTTGGGCGACAACAGTCTCTCGACGGGCCTTCCTTAACGAGACGTAGGACTCATGGAGTTCGTCGAGCTGCTGTGGTCCCTCTGACGACTGCGCCCAGAAGCTCAGCAGCGTCGTAGTCCCGTGGTCGATAGCTTGAGCTTGCTGTACCTTACTATGCGAGACGTAGTGCGGAATCCAGTAGTAAAGCAAAACCTCCGCGAATTCCTCCTCTCCCATCTGCTCGAAATGCGCAGCCAATTGCGCCGGCTTCAGAATGTCCGCGAACTGCTGGTACACGATGCGCCATGTCTGGTGCTTAGCGTGTTTGCCCATGAATTGGCAGTTGTCCAGAATGCGGAACCAGAGGCGTACACTCGGGATTGGGCCTCCTTCTTTTTCCAATAGGGACTGAAGGGACAGTCGTGTTCGTAGAAGCTTCGTAAGCTTCACAACAGCTTCGTGGCGCAGCGCTCTCGGCAGTACGTCCAGCGTCTCTGCTAAATGGCTCTCGATGCTGGCACCATGTCCTCGCTTCAGCAGTAGACCAAGTATTGGAACTACTTCGTCTTCGCCAGCTATAGTCCCTAGAACAGCTTTGTCCCTTACGCAGCTGGCAAGCACATGTAGAGCTCCCCTCGTAGTGGTTTGATCGGAAAGCCAATGCGATAGCGCGAGAAGGTTACGCGCCTTGGGCTCGTCTGCTCCGCTGTGTAGGAAACTGGCAATTTCTCCCATGGCGTGCTTGTCAATCTCTGGCCGACTCGATAAGGCATGAAGGACGTCCTGAAATGCGGCCTGGCTGGTCTTGATCGCTTCGCGCTGAAGCTGTTCAGGAGATACTGCTCTCCAGCCTGGCTCCTCCTTCTGGAGTGGTTTGGAGAATGGCCAAGATCCACCCGTAGCCTGTGGAGGCGGCGGAGGTGGTCCAGCACCGAACGTAGGCTGCTGCACACTAGGAGCCTCCCACCTCCAGCTCTTCTCCGGATTCATCGGTGGTCTTGCGCCAAGTCCAAACAAAGCTCCCATATCTACAGGCGGCGGCCCATTCCCAGCCGCTGCTACCGCCAATCCCATTCTTCGTCTCGCCTGCCTTCTGCGAGCCTCCAATGGCCCTGGTATATTGCTGCCATATCGCCGGCAAGTGTAGGAATTGTAGTGGCAGACTCGGGTAAAGCGATTGAAAGCTTCGGCGAGGATGTCGTCGGTGATCCAGATGGGATTGAGAGACTGAGCCGCGGCTCGGGCAGGCGTGGGCATAACATATGTACAAGAATGCCGAAGGAGAGGAGTGGAGAGGTGAGTGTTAAGCCATTGGGTTGTCAATGGGTGTGGAAGTGTGTGCCTGAGGGAGAGCTTGAGCTTGGAAGGCCGCGGGAATGCCAAGACATCTCGAAGATGGACCGGATGGAAGCATGTGAAGGTACCTCCAGAGGTATGCACTGAATGTCCATCAGTGTATAACCATGATAATACGATCTCTCCTCCTGCGGCATGGTATGAACATAACAGTCACGTTCGTTGACCACAGCTAACAAATGTTCAGGCCGCCTTGCCCTTCCCAAGCAATGCAGCAGCCTCCCTCTCCGCACAAGCAATAGCTTTCAGCGTCGCACCTACGCCAGCGAGATCGAACAAACCTACACAAACCCCTATGCCGATCAAGTAAACATCTCCGGTGGCGTCGATGGCGACAAGAGCCAAGCCGTCGCCTCCCTCCATACCCGGAACACCGCCCTCACCGCGGAGGAGAACGCTCAATTGGCGGCCGACTGGGAATTCTTCCACCACCAGAAAGCCGTCACCGGTCAAATCGGCAGCGTCGTAGGACCACACTACAAGCCCCATGAGTTGCTGTCAAATCCGCCGAGGCCACGTGATATCACGCTAGAGCTGCTGATGGCGAGTCAGAGCCATATCGGACATGCGACGAGTCTGTGGCATCCGGCGAATGCGAAGTATATCTTTGGTGTACGAGGGGAGGTGGACCCGATACATATCATCTCCCTCGATGTTACGGCCGCGCATCTGCGACGAGCATGTAAGATTGTGCAGGGTGTAACGGAAAGGGGAGGGCTCGTGCTGTTCGTTGGAAGCAGAGAAGGTCAGGCAAGAGCTGTTGTGAAGGCGGCAAGTATGGCGAAAGGCTGCCATCTCTTCAGCAAATGGATCCCAGGAAGCATCACCAACGGCCAGCAGATTCTCGGTAAATGCAGAAAGAAGGTTGTGAACCATCTGGACGAAGAAGTCGAAGGGTTCGAGGACCAATTGCTCAAGAAAGCGGCTGTGAAGCCTGACCTTGTGGTCTGCCTCAATCCGCTAGAGAACTACGTCCTCCTACACGAGTGCGGGCTGAACAACATTCCTACCATCGGCATAGTCGACACCGACGTCAACCCGACATGGGTCACCTACCCTATACCAGCAAACGACGACAGTCTGCGTTGCGTACAAGTCATCGCCGGAGCATTAGGGCGAGCCGGTGAAGAAGGACAGGCCAAAAGATTGGGCAAAGCAAGCAGAGGCATAGTAGACTACCGCTTCGACCACGGTCTCGAACCGCCCAGCGAAGAAGACGAGGAGAAAAAGAAGGAGATGGAGAAGGAGCAGAGTCTATTGGCCGCCGCCGAGAACTTCGACGTCACATCCATTGCTGAAGACGAGGCACTCGAGGCTGCGGAGGAGATCGTTGGGCATGCTGGCACGGCGGCCGCGTCGAACGGACAGGAGATGCAAAGCTTGGACATCAGTTTGATGAGTGAAGAAGGGAGTGGTGCGCAGGATGAGGTGTTTCAGCCTTATGAGAGGGACGCGCCGCTGGAGGGAGAGGTGAAGCAGTTCTCTCCGGTGATGGAGGAGAAGAGCGAGGTGAGGGATGAGGGTGATTGGCCCACTGGTACGGAGGCGAACAAGGATACTTGGAGACAGGAGAGGCCGTAGTGGATATGCGAGGGATGGTAAGAGATCGGAATGTCGTGAGAATGCATTGCTATCGCAGGTGCCGGACTGTATCATTGGACGATTGGCGTGCCGATGCCAGCGTTGAGAGCGGACGTGAAGATATGTGCGAAGCACAGCTGCGCTGGAGTGTGGCACCGGCAGGTCCGCCAGACTTCAGGACGTGGGCGAGCATCGGGAAACCCTTAGCACGAGATTGCCCGCTCGTGCTTGATCGATGTGCTGCTTGGCTGGAGTAGATGGGATGCGAAGGCTAGAGCGAGATTGTAGCCACTGTACAGTAAGACGATGTAAAAGAACGGGAACAATACTCCTCCCGCACTTGATGGCCTACAAGCAGCGCATGGACGTCCCGCTTCATTGGGCGGATATGCGCTGCTTGACCGGAGTAGACCGGTTGTATAAGGTAGAACATAAGCGTGAAGAGGACTCCGCAGTAAGACAGCACCGCGAATTATAAAGCAACACATTTCCTCGCATTTGGTATCTCTGTTCTAACAGTACACTCATGATAACAGCAATCAGCGCTTTCTGCGCTCTCATCATATTGAACAGTGCCAGCCTCCCATTCCCATCCCCATGCGAGTGTTGATCACTGTCGATGTCCGCAATGTCGCTAGAAAGAGTCGTAGCAAAAACATAATGATCGAAAACAGTAAGCCACCCATTCATGCTCATGCGCGCCTTGCGCTTATCTAGCCATGCAGTAGAGTGTTATCACCAAAACGCCGCGCTTGCCGTAGTATACCGAAACGCCCTCCATTAGGCTGAGACGTACCGCCTCGCTGCAGAGATGGTGGCCTGGCCTTCTAAGCCATGGTGCCCTGCGGACCGCCGTATGTCTGCGGCTGCTGAGTGGTTCCTCCCGGGGCGGGAGTGGGTGTAGGTGCGAGCGCGATGGGTGCACCAGTCGGTCCACCAATATGCTGAGCAGCGCGCTCTCGGTCCGCCTTCTCAGCCTCCATGCGCTCCCGATCAGCTTTAGTGATACGCGGCTTCCTAGGCGCGCCAGTGCCACGTGCGCGGCCTCTTGCCCTCGTCGGTGCGTTGGGGTCGCGAGTCTTATCCGCTGCGAGAGATGCGTGGGTAGTTGAGCCGGTCGCACCACCACGGGAGCCACGCCCGCCTCCACGTCCTCTGCCACGGCCGCTTTTAGTGGGTGCAGAGGACTCGACGTTAGCTGTCTCGCCTGGAGGCACGAGAGGGCCGGAGTAGACGAAGAAGCCATCTTTCGCTACTGCTGCCTGCTCCTGCCATGCCAGCTCCGTGTCATCGATGAAGTCGTCCTCCTTATCGTACTCCTCTACCTTCTTCCTTCTCAATGGTACCTTTTTGCCATCCGCATTCGTTCCGCTCTTCTCATCCTCCATACCACCCATCTCAACGTTGCTGTCGTCGCCTACGTCAGACATGAGGTCAACAGACATATCATCCGCACTTCCACCTTCGAGCTTGTTGGCGGCAGCAGCTACTTGTAGCAATTGCGCACGATGCGCTGCAGCACGTGGGTTGATCGCATCACGACCGTACTTCTTAGCGATTTCCTGTGCAATGTTGATTGCATTGCCGCCACGTGGGTTGAGCGGGATCTGGATATCGATGTTGATACCTTTGCGCTCTGTGCTTTCGTTCGAGCTTGGGCCGCCGAAAAGATTGCTGCTTGACAGAAGACCGCTGCCTGTGCCTACTGGTGCCGCAGGCGGGGTTGGCTTCACGGCCTTCGGCGTAGGTGCCGATGACGAGGACTTGGAGGGCGCTTTCTTCACCTCAGCTGGTGGCTTTGGTGCCTCGCAAGTCAAGTCAATGTCCATGGCGCCGTCGAGAGCAGGTATGGTAGCCGCTTTGCCCATGGTGACTGGTGGCGGTGAACTTGGTCGTGGTGGATGTGGGAACGTAGCTGGCGTCTGCTTTGGGGGCGTAGGCGAGCGCTGCGATGGGACAAACGGCGGTTGCTGCATTGTTGTTTGTGGGAAGTAGGAGGTTGAAGGTACCGAGGTCTTTGTTGCGGCCATGGGTGGGTCAATGAGACTTGCGATGGATGGGGATGCAGATGCTCTATTCACGTGTGGCGAAGCTTGAGCCGACGGAGTGCCGTTCGATGTGTTGGCGGGCCGGTGCTGCACGGAGTCGAGCGTAGCAGCACGTACAGGATCGTAGCCGCGTACTGGGTCGTAGTTCTGGCCACTTGATATCGGACGTGGCGTCGGTGGGTTCGATGGTATCAGACCTAGACTTGGACGATGTTGAGGCTGTGGAGGTTGCGGTGGCAGAGGTGCGGCCGTTGTTTGCATAGGCTGCTGAAAGCCATTGACCATTTCCGTGAGTGTCGGCTGACGCGAGACTGCGGGCGTATCATGTGTGACTTTGTCTTCGAGCTTCTGCTTCTTGCGTGGCGCGGCCGTGGTAGATCCAGCCGTCTTGTCCTTCGGCTCCTTTGGCTTACGAGGCTTCGTCTCCTTCTTTGGCTTACCATCGTCGACAGGCTTGCCGTCAGGTCCTACTTCTTTCTTCCTGCGTTGCCTCTTAGGCTTTTCGGGCGCATTGCCATTAGCAGTTGTCGTAGCATTTGTTGATGCATTGCTATTTTGGGCGTGTGCAGCGGAGTTGGCTGCATTGGAAGGCTGTGCGGAAGTAGCCGAGCCTGAATTTGCTACACCTTCACCAGAAAGCTGGGGATGCGCAAACGAGCGCGCGGCGACATGAATTGTGTCGTGATTGTGGGGTGTGCTTGGTGGCGGTGACAGCGAAGACGAACTTTGGTCCGAGGCCGCCTCATCGACTTGCATCCGATCTCCGAATCCGAGAGGCATCGCCATAACCGGTATGTTGTAGAAACACCGCCAAGACGACGAGGTAGTATGATAATAGGCAGCGACGCGAATTTTGGAAGTGTTAGGAGGCCAGAGAGACCAGGCGTAGGCCGTAGAGATGAAGTAGCCGAACTGGCCAATCCCAAAGCTGGAACGAAGGGAACCTCATCGGCTGCCTGCAACGTCGCGGACTTGCGGAGTGCAAAACGCAAGCGACGACGACCACAATCCAGTATAACGAACCAACCGGAGGTGCGAGGCGGTGTTCAGTATCGTAGAAGTCTTGAGGATAGCTGTGCGAAGCGATTCGATGCGGTTATGGTCGGTATCCGATGGCCAGAACGCCCCCTTCGATGCAGAACAGCTTGTGGAAACCGAGTTGCGAGCAAGAGAAAATGGAAAGAAAGGGAAATGGTTTGTAGCGGGCGTTGGCAAAGTCATAAGGTATGAGAGCACCAAGCGGAAAGCAGCGAAGCTACTGTATCGAGGAGACTGAGGGCACGTTCACTGCCTTACTCAAGACTCTCCGGCAGAGTGGCCCCGCCAGCGCCCGCAAATGGAACCTCAAATCGTCCTTGGCTGGAAAGGCCGCATTGCCTGGTTCGCCTGTCCGTCTCGTTGGCTGAGGGGTCTAACATGTATAGCGATCTTGCGGCTGTAGCCGAGTGTTGCGATGCTGCCGGCTTCTGCTCCCACCGACATAGTACGGCTCGAACAGATAGCAATGGCTCGAGCAGTCTGGCGACTTACCATGCCGTGTTCGTGACGCTCGACATGCAGGTGGACGTACAGTCCTTGTGATCGGAGCTTTTCCATCATTCACTCGGCCTTGGCGCAGCCCGATCCGCTTAAGGGTGCGAAACAGGGGAGTCGGGACGGCGACAGGACATGAAAGACGAAGGACTATAACAGCATAGTATCTCCATACCGACATAGCCGTCCTCTCCGTTCTACTTACATCTGTTATGCACAACAACCAAAGCAACTGAAGAGAAGTAGGTAGTAATCGGTCTCGCAGATCTCGCTAGGACGACTCGCTTCCAGAAGCCTGCGGTTACTCCCGTGGTATCCGAACCTTAAAAGCTTATGCATCTCTATCAGCCACACTTCTGAGCTGTCGAGACAACTTCCTCAGGCTTCTTCGACACCAAACGCGATGATACGAGGCCAGAAGTTCGAGCTCGATCTCGGATCCGACAGTGAGGACGATGTACCACAGAAGACTCCATCTCTGCCGGGAGCCTTCGTGAATGATATATCGGAGCGCAAGCCGGCTGCTGCAAAGCCGCCAAGCGCGCCGACCTTCAAAGGCAGCAAGACTGGGTTTCCGGAGCATAAGAAACGCAGTGTCGAGAGTAGGTTCAAGCAGAGGCATGCGGTGAGCTCGCCACAGCCTGGCAAAGGGTCATCTGCAGGTAATGGAGCCAAAACTTCCCACGCCAGCAATAGCGAGGGTGGCAACGCTAAGCCGAAATCATGGGTGGAGGAGGAGAAGCAGCGGATAGATCAAGAGAACAAGCAGACGCTCGCTGGAATGTCCCCTGATCAGCTTGAAGAAGAGCGACAGGACTTGCTCAGCAGTCTAAGTCCAGAGATGATTCAACGCTTGCTGAGGCGGTCGAACATCGAGAGTGGAAGCAACGAGAGCGACCTATCTGTTGAGCCGCCACATCAGACCGTCGCGGATGAAAAGCCAAAGAAGCCGACGAAGTCAGTGTCTTTCGCGGAGCCCGAACCAGAAGAGCCTGAGTCCGAGCATGCGCCTAACGGTGAAGACAACGAGAACAGCGAGCAGCCTTCCGTAGAGTCCTTGCCACACGATAGCGTACACTTTCCGAGGCCGCAGCAACCACCAGAACTTGATCCAGCTTCGGATACGTTTCTTGAAGATCTGCACCAGAAGTACTTCCCATCTCTGCCAGCCGACCCGGACAAGCTGGAGTGGATGCAGTCCTCGAGCGGTGGCAAAGACGCCTACAGTCCTTCAGCTACTGCCTTCGACGCGAGCGATATCCGCTTCTCATTCCGAGGCGAGCTACTAGCACCGAAGACAGCATCACTGATCCCAGTGACTGCCGGCCTGCACCATCACGGTGACTCGCCAGACGCAGCAGGCTACACTGTCGCCGAGCTAGCACACTTGTCACGCTCGAGCTACGCGGCGCAGAGGTGCGTCGCTTTCCAAACACTCGGCCGCTTCCTGTACCGTCTCGGCAAAGGCGAGTTCGGAGACCCAGGTGAGCCAGGTGACGACATCACCGGCGCTGAAGACAGCTTCGGCGAACTGGCGCGAGGTTTATGGCATGAGGTGGAGAAGGAGAAGGTGATCGAGACGCTTGTGATCGAGAGCGAAGGGCAAGGTGTGGACCGAGGGAGGCATGTCAGCGCGAGAGCATATGCCACTGAAGCAGTGCACCTGTGGAGGAAGGGAGGTGGGAGAAGATGGTGAGTTGATGCCTCTCCGTAGTCTCAACGAAAGGAGCACGTGCTAACAATACTCTCATCTACAGGAAAGCAGAATGATCCGCTCGAGTAATAGTCTCAAGGTACGACCGCTCGAACTAGCAAATCTCAGTGCTCGCTATCGGCACACCCGCTCGTCGTGATATCGATAGCTGCGACCTAGTGTCATACCCTTTCATGCCTCTCACAGGCTCCTTCATCTTCTTCTTCCAGCCTATTGCTGCACGAATTCTGGTTGCCTAGGGTAGCCGCAAGAAGGAAACCTGAATCCGTCGTTCGTTCACGGACTTGAGTGCCATCTGCAAGTACAACTTTGGGGTATGAGCATCAACGGACAGGAGAATGCTATGGGAGCTTTTGATTGACACGCACAAGGTAGGAAATAGAGCTCTCAATTTCAGTAAATTCATCGACCTCAGGCTCTTGCTTCTTTAACACTCCATCGTGCCGCAAGTCGTTACCTCTCCCTCCTCCTCCGGCCCCTTGCATTCCTCCTCTTCTTGTAGCCGCTTTCGAAGATCGAAGATGGGAGATGCTTACGAACCGCGCCTTGTCGTCCCTCTGCCATCCTGGCAGTTCACGTTGCGACCAAGCAGCACGTAGCAAGGACGTTTCATCAAGCTCAACTGATCGACTCATACGCCGCAGCGTCCATGCTACGGCAGGCTTCATTGCTCTCCAACCGGCGAAGGCGAATGATTGCTACTACAAGAAAGGCCGCTTTGTCCGTTGTGTCAGTCTACGTTGCGAAGCGGTGTAGCGAGTACTGGAATTCGGGGAAATAAGCTGACTTCTCAGCTTGCTGCCTTCGCTTTGAAGCAGCATCCGTCAGTTGCTTTGGTATAAACCCCCGTATGACCCACCTCCGACGATGCTGGTCGCACACACGTTCAAGATACCATGGCCGAAGATCACGAGAGCGGACATCTCAAACCATTTCTGCAACAACTGCTGTTCCCACACAAGATGGCTCCTCACTACCCTTTCCTGCCCTTCTGGGTAGATATCATGGCTTTGAACTACACTCATGCCGAACTCTTCAATGCGTTACGTGTGAGCACCGACAGCGTCCTGGGGTTGGTGGCTTCGTACCAAACGCACTCCATGTTGGACGACTCCAGCCAGGAGTTGGACGTTAGCCAGAAATGGCAGCGGATCAAAGAAGTTCTTGCAAGCCCTGAGACAATTGGCATTGATTTGCTTTCGATCCCAACGCTGTGCGTGCTCATTACCATGGCAGGCTATGACTGGGTGGCGTATCATCAACTTCACCTCGAAACGGAGATGCAACAGGCCGGGATGAAGCTGGAAGCAGGAGAGAAAGGGTACGGCACAGCGCCAGCAACGACGAAGAAGCCGCCATATCGCGATGGTGAGAGCAAGCTGAAGAAGGAGAAGGCCGCACCAACCATACTGCCTAGTCGGCCATTAGGTCCTCTAGAGCAGATCATGATGTTCTACTGCTGCCACCTCAACCTTATGTCCCAAGCACCAGCGCCAACATGGTCAGACCTGGCCATCCTCGCCGGATGCAGGAGCGGTGCTCCACCTGGAGACCGGCAACACGAACGATTAGCTGCTCAAGATGTCGCATCAGCGCTCCGCGTAGCCAGCGGTTCCGCAAGTTCTTACGCAGACGCGATGGCAGCAGACGGTGGTACCACGTATAACGATGCATGTCGTCACAAAGTGAATGGCAAGTGGCAGGCGATTGCTCTCACCTGCACAGGTGAGTACGGGCGCACGCGACCAGCTTTGCTGCCTCCCGGTGACAATCTCGCCGAATGGGCTGCGGTGCGGACGTGGTGTGTGACAATGGCGGATGCGTGTAAGGATTTTGCTAAGATGCGTAATTACGTTCTCGCATGGCCGGATAACTGGGCCAGGAAGAACGCTTACACTCCTCGCGTATGCTTAGACAATGTCCTTAGAAGACCCCACACCATGTTGATCGGACAGATCAAGCAGGAGATCAAGGGCGAGGGCGATGACGAGGATACGGACGATGTCAAGGAAGAGCCGCATGATTCCAAGACTGAAGGCTGGCATTGCACTGGTGTGTGTCGCAACTGGCGGTTCGGGCTTGGCCATGGCGGCAAAGCGGTCAAGCGGGAAGGTGAGTAGCATCGCGTTGGTGATCCGAGATGATGGGCGTATCAAGGTGGCGGCACCTGCATCAGTACTCGTAAGCTGTGATAACTCACTCCTACCACTTGGCTGCCAGTCATTCAATAAGCTCTCCGGGCTCTTGTCATGCTGTCATGTGTCCTAGGTGTACGTGACATCGTGTATCGTGAATCGTGCCTGATGCAGTCTGCTTTTCATGTGCTATGGATCGCATTGTCAACGCTGTTCTTAGCTATCGTAACGTCATCTCTCGCTTTTGCTGTTCGCGAAATGGCGTCCACAGCTCAATCATCCGGATACTCATCCCTCATATTACTAACAAACACCCCCTCCCCCTCATCCCACCTCTTAAAGTACCTCCCCGCAAGCGCCATAATACTCTCCTTGGGCTTCTCAGTAATCATATCAATATTCTCTTCCGCCACATAGCGAACAGTCTTGTCGTCGGCCCTGATCCCTCAGGTCAGCACGCCATCACCACCACATCATGCGGGAAAGGATGTGGGACTTACACAACATTGTAAAACGGTTGTTCCCTACCGCGCGGGAGGTCGTCGACGCGCATTTGCTCGATCCATCGTGGTTCCGCGCTGCACTTGACGTCCCAGCCCACGATCACGCCCTCGTAGTGATAGCGGTGGTGCTTGAAGTGCGTGCCGATTTTGAAGCCTACGCCTGGCTCGCCTGGGATCATCCATCGGCGAAGCTCTTCTTTCTTTGGTCTGTA
>JAKLLW010001421.1:0-15339 GCA_022814695.1 Neocatenulostroma microsporum
GTCGTCGTCCTCCTGCGACTGCTCACGCACACGCACACGGTGAGGGGGCACCTGGGTATGTCAGCGGCCACTCTTCAGTGTTGGGAAGGTACGGGACTCACAGCCTTGATCTTGGCGAAGTTCTCGTTACGGCTCGTGCGCTCACTGGTGACAGATGGAGCACCACGCTCCCTGTTGGACATGTTGGAGTAGCTGGGAGCGTCGGAGTCGAGCTTGACGCCGCCGGTAACGGAGCTGGGATCACCGCTCATGGAGAGGCTGGTGAAGGTGCCTGGCAAGGTAGAAGTCGCATCGTCGCTGTAATCATCGGAGTCGTTGCTGTTCGAATCGCCGCTGCTGCCGAACTCATCATCGGAATCGGCACCCGGCTCGTAGTTCTTGCGCTTCTCCACGCACACGATGCATTTCGCCTTGTCCCGAGCCTCCGCCTTCAGCTGTGCCTTGTAGAATTTGGTGCGAGCCTTCACTTGGTCGCAGTCGTGGCACCGAAACTCATTCTGCTGCTCAGTGTGGCACGTCATGCAGGCGACCCATTCGCTGATAGACGCATCGAAGCGATTGTCGCCAGCGATCTTCTTCTTGAGGTCGGTCTTCTGGCCGGAAGAATAGCAGTCCGGGCCTTTCTTCTTGTGGCACAGGTTGCATTTGATCCTGTTAAGTATCAGCTGCTGCCGCCATCCAGGAGAAGTTGAGGGTGAGCTCACCTGTCCGGGAGGCGGATCTTGTCGTAGACGGAGCTACTGTTCGAGTAGCAGTTCTTGGTGGCACCCATGGTTCTGTTTGGTGGTTGTTGGTGGTTACTGGAGGTCGTTCGTGAAGCTTGTAGGCTGAGTTTGAAAGGTGGAAGGTGGAAGGTGAAAGAGGAAATTGTGATGAGAAGGTGACGCGGACTGTTCACAGAGAAGGCAAGCGCGGAGTTTTCCGCTTGCCGCGTTTATGAGGAAGGAGCGATCAGTGAATGACTTACTGGTTCAAGTTTCCCTCGATACCACCGTCACATGCCACATCTTCAACTGAAAACTCTATTACCAGAATCCCGACTACAGCGGCACAAAACAAGACCCAGTGAAGCCTTATGATGATGAGAGTGGAAACTGTGATACATGGGCCGCTTTTGACCAGAAAACGCTAATGCAAGAAGACAAGCGTTGCAAACGAACCTCTCCGAAGCCCGCAACACCCTCTGTCCCAGCAGTTGCGCGCCCCGAGTGTCCGCTCCAGCAATCTAGAACCGTTTGTATCGAGTAGTATTACAGGTCGGCGTATGAGTACATGAGGTGGTGGGTAGGTAGGTGGTGAAAAGGTAGCCTGATGGGTGTCCGCCCACATCTACTTCGTCTCCTCGCGCAAGTGGGTGATCAGGTCGTTCCTGTCCTTCGCCTTCTTGAGACCACCGAAAGCCATCTTCGTGCCTGGGATGTACTTCTTTGGGTTCTCGAGGTACTCGAACTGTCCACTTGTTAGCCTTTTACCGCCAGCAGGCCATCTCTTGCTCTTCAGGTTGTACGCACCAGAGTATCCTGGTTCCACTCAATGCCCTTCTGCTTGTTCGCGTCCGAGTATGAGAAGCCCTCTACTTGGCCAGTGTGGCGACCGAAGAGGCCGTGGAGGTTGGGACCGATCTTGTTGCCCTCGCCCTCCTTGAGGTTGTGACATTGTGCGCATCGGGTCTTGAAAAGGTTGGCACCCTTCTTGGCGTCACCTAACGATGCTGTCAGTAACCTGTCCCTTTTCCTTACGGTGTCGCAACGCCGGTAGCAGCATGCGGGAGCTCAAGGAGAAGCGCAGCGTCTCTCAGATGGATCTGCCGGTGTCTTTGCTTGCTCATGAAGAGTGTGCAGAGTGCTCGACTTCTTTCTGATGGCACGCGCCTCATCCGAACGAGCTCTTCGAAGGCGAACTACCCGGCTGTAGGAGACTGCACATACCGTCGGAGAAGCTGTCCTTGCCGCCCATTGTGTCTGTTGGTGTTGCGGTTGAGGTGGATGAAGGTGGTCTGGTGGTGAATGTATCGAGAGAGGTATGTAGATGGAGGTATGTAAGTTCTTGTTGCGACTTGAGAAGAAAGAAAAGCAGAATGATGCTACGAAGCTCCCTATGCAACAAAATCCAGCCAATCGCAATGATTGCGCTGACCTCCTCCGAGATCTCCCGCAATTGTTTTCAGCCACAGCCCGACGCCACCCGCAACTTCGCCGCCCAGCGCCAACATCCAAGGCAAACTGGAAGGCATGAAGTAACGAAAGACTTTCTCGGAGACTCCAATCCGATCTGTGAATGTCTGCATCGACAGATGCTGAGGCATGTGTGCTACGTATCAGTACGATCGTTGTTCCATCTATGTGCGGCGTTGCTACGAAGTCAATCTCACTTCCAAAGGCCGCTTGTTCCCGACGCCAGCGTCCCCAACGTACAAGCAAATCACCTTATCCACCGCCAGGCTACATTCTAGGTGTACCGATCCATAAGAATCGGAGTGCTTGTAACAGACCAGAGCACTCCACTGCCAGCTTCAATCCTCGCGCAATCCTCGCGGGCATGGCTTCCAACACGCCAAAGACATGGCTCATCGTGGGCGCATCAAGAGGCATCGGCCATGAGTTTGTACGCCAGCTGCTTGACCGTGGTGACCGGGTCTTCGCGACTGTCAGACAGCCTTCTGCGAAGCATGGTGCTGCCTTTTGGACAGACTCGGGGGTTGACGATAGCCGGTGTACAGCGCTGGAGTGTGATGTGCTAAGCGAAAAGAGCATAGATGCATGCATTGGAGAGCTATCGAAAGTACCAGATCTGCGAATAGACTATGCAGTCATCAATGCTGGTGCCTTGAAGTATCCTAATGTATGCTTGTTGACATCGTACCACGGATGAGGCGCTGTAGATGCTAACCAATGCAGCGCGCGACCGAGATGTGAGCGTCCAAAGTCCTTGGGCAACATAACGAGGCTGAATACCGTTACAGCTCATACGACGACTTCGCCTTCCATCTGGTGCGTATCCGATGGGTAAAGCCCTGGAGGCCTTCTCCGACACCCGGAAAGCCCCGCAACTT
Organism: Neocatenulostroma microsporum; assembly: GCA_022814695.1. Classification (NCBI taxonomy): domain Eukaryota; kingdom Fungi; phylum Ascomycota; class Dothideomycetes; order Mycosphaerellales; family Teratosphaeriaceae; genus Neocatenulostroma; species Neocatenulostroma microsporum. Next base: position 3,053 of record JAKLLW010001421.1, read on the forward strand.
TCGAGACAGCCGCTGACCCTTATACCCATCGCTTCTTAGCATACCAACGCAATAGGTCCCATTATCTGTGCGCAAAGGCTTCTCGCGAACATCTCCGTCGGATCGGCCACATTCATCTCCTCTGACTCCGGCTCGGTTGGCGACTTCCGAGAGCATGAAGATGGCTTCGCAGCATATGGAGCATCCAAGGCCGCTTTGAACCAGATGGCGAGGCATTTTGCAGCAGAGCTGAAGCGCAAAGGCAGCGATACGACTGTGCTTCTCTTGCACCCTGGCGAGGTAGCCACAGATATGGCGAACATCGAGGGCCTGGGGTTTGAGGTAGAGGGTCAGATGACGCCTGAGGTGTCCGTTTCTGCTTGTATCGAGACGATTGAGAGCAAAGGCCCAGCTGATAGCGGAACCTTCTGGACCTGGAAGAATGAGGTATTTGCCCCGACGCCTGTGAACATGACTCTAGAGCTGATATGAAATAGCCTTATCCGTGGTAGACGGGTAGTGGCCCTCTGCAAGAGCAAGGTGGTCTGTGCAATGGATAGACATAATGACAGCTTCTCCCATCAACCACCGCTTCAACAAGGCTCGAGAATGACAACGACCTCCAGCTTCGGTCTCCGTTTGCCGCGAGCAAAACTGGCTAGTGGTTCTGTGCACAGCAGCTCGTCCCGGGACATTGATGGTTGGGATGATGTGAGACGCTCAAAGCTCGCCGGATAACGATTTAGGCTGAGAGATTCGTGCTGCATGCAGTCCATTACCCAGTGATAGTCAACGGTGTCTAACGGACCAGCGTCCGCTCAATCATATTGAAACAGCTGCATACAGCCACGCCGCCATATGTAACGTAGTCGACTGGCTCATCGGATTTGACCCTTGATCGGATAGGCGCCTCAGGCACCAAAATTTTAGACTTTTGGTCCAAGCTTCGTAGTTTCATACCAAGTCCAGTATACCTCTCAACTTCCTCATCACATTGTCAAGTTACTAATACTACTATTATCGTAGAAAAAGTATTAGGAGAATCGCGCGCGCGAGGAGATAATTACTAATACGGTAAGGCGTAAGATTACCTATCTAGATCTTACGTACGAGGACCTTAAAGACGAGTATAGTATACCTACTAGTATACTTAACGATCGAGTTAAATACCGCTATACTAACGCTAGCGAGGCTTAGATATCGGCTTAAGAGCTTCTTACGACTATAGAAGAGGATACTATTATTAAGCGCGCTATTATACTAGCGGATCTAGGCTTCCTCTATAATAAACGAGACGTTAAGTAGCTAGTATACTATCTCTTAAGTAAGAGGGTAGAACAATAGAAAGAAGAGCCTCGTCTTAGTATAATATAGTATTACCGTATATATAGAAGGTATCTATAGTTAGAGGTAACTAGCTCTTACAATATCTCGATTACTAAACTACTCGTATTAGATCTAGAGTAAATTAACGACTATATTAATAGATAGTACTACTATACTACTAGGCTAGCTATTAAGGACTATAATAAGTACAACTATAATAAGAGCGGCTAGTAGAGAGGGTATTATAAGTAGCGCGAGCGCGTTATTTAAGGCGAGCGTAATATATAAGCGTTTAAAGCGGATACCGGTAGATCTAGCTATACTACGGTTATTAAGTATATTTCTACAACTAGTAAGTAGATTAAATACCTTATAATATATAACGGTAAGGCTACGTAGTCTTACTACTATAACGAGCCGGATAAGAACCCTCCCTTCTAGTTTAGTAATACCTATAGCGGTTAGACTAATAGTACTATTAACTTCGAGTAGTTATAGAAGGTTTTTAACCCTAAGACTAAGCCTTCTAATCTAGACGAGTAGCGCGTATTATTGTTCGATAACGATACTACGTACAAGCAATTTATAGAGCTTAACTAGATACTCGATTAGAAGATATTACCGTTTACGCTACTAAGTAATACTACGTATATTATATAGCCGCTCGACGTAGGGGTCTTTAGTCCGTTAAGTTACTATATTAAGCGTAGAGTCTACAATCTTATAAAGAATACTATACTTATAGTAAATAAGCGTAACTTTATAAATATCTACGCTAAGGTACGTAGGGAAGCCTTTACGCTATAGACGATTTGTAATACTTAGCGTACTATAGGCCTCGTACTATTCGACAAATAGTACCTTATAGACTAAGTACCTAAGCCTTTTAATATACTAGAGCGTCGCTATAGTACTAGCTCTAAAGATGTCGAGAAAACTCTATAGAAGAAGCTCTATAAGCTTATCTTTACTACTCCGACTAGTAAATCGATACTAACGCCTACTACTATACGCTCGTATAGTATTACGGTTAAGTCTATTAGTCTAATTTACTCTCTATCTAAGCGCTTAGTTATTACCGACAAATTAACTCGTAGCTTCGCTACTACGTTATATAAGAAGAACCTTACTACTAAGTACGATACTAAGCTATCTATAGAGTATAATAATTGTAAACGTAAGCGGCTAGCTAATATAGAGCTAGTAGTAGATAGTGACGTAGTTTATAGCTACGAGCAAATCGATAAGGCTCGTCGATAGATAAAGAGCGACTAAGCGATTAAATAGGCTACTAAGGATAAATATAAGAGCCTTACTAGTCCGGAGAAACGTCGGAAGGCTACTATAAAGAGTATAGAGACTAGACGATATAATAGAGAGCGTAGTAAGATTCTAGAAACTTAATAAGATAATAAGGTATTAGATACGGGAGCTCCTAGAGGTATTAGCGGCAGTAAGGTAGTCGTAGAGACCGAAATAGTTTCTATAGATAATAAAGAATAGCGCTAAGAAGGTGTTCCGTCTTATACCGAGACTTAGATTGTATTGTAAATAGATAGATCAGACAGAATTGGTATTTACTTAGTGTTGCACGTGACTCAATTTTGATACCTAAGGCTGCCTATCCGATCAAGGGTCAAATCCGATGAGCCAGTCGACTACGTTACGCCATCAGGCCACTACCCATCAGGCTGCCTTCTTGGCAGGCCTCGTCATCATCTGGACCTTCACTCGACCGTCTAGCATGCTCAGCTCGCCACACTGTACGAAGCCAAACCTCGGATAGATGGGCGCAGCGGCCTCAGTGGCCTCCAGATACACCGGGAGACCGTCCGCGTCTACCTGCTTCAATCCATGATCTATCAGGAGCCTCGCGATACCTTGCCCTTGATTCGCAGGATTCACTGCGAACGCTGCCAGGTCTAGACCGTCATTCAGCTTCATGCGGTGGTTATCAACACATGTGGTGTTCGAAGGACTTACACCAATAGTCGTTCTTCTCGCCCCATATCTCTGCTCGTTTTCTGTCCAGATTGGCCATGAACGCCTGGTGCAGCTCAACGTCTCTAAAGCGATGATCATAAGCGACTTTCTCGAGTAGTCTACTCTGGCTCTCACTCACATGCATGCTGGATAGCTCTTCTTCGCAGCTCCTGCATCAGTCTTTGTCTCGACAATGCTGTGCGAAGTACCTTGATCGTCGATTGCACTCGTTGCGTCCGCGCCATGGCCTGGAGCAAAGAAGCCCGCATAACCTATAAGCTCCGCATCAGGCTGGTCCACTGGGACTGCCTTGAAGTACCTGGCGTCCGGATTATCCATCTCCTTCTGCTGACGCTTTATTCGCCAGTCCATGAGCTCTTCCCGGTTTGTAAGATTTTCTTTGGCCGCCGGGAAGATTTGTTGATGCAGGAAGGAATGTGCAAACGCCTTCTCGCGAAGGGCGCAGATACTTGCTGCATCGTTGGGGGAAGCTGGTACTGCCGTATATTGCATATTCAAGTAGTATGCACGTCACCGGACAAAAACATGTGAAAGTCGTGGAGGATTTTCCACTCTTTGTAGTCTTTTCCTACCTGTAGCTTGACTATGGCCAGTCGGCAATGACGCAATCTCAATCGCAGCCTTGCAGGCTTCCAGTTAAGACTATATGCCACGTATCTTCTCATCTAAGTCCATACTGCTGCCTCCGTATGCTTCTACCTGCCGTTTTCGGCGTACGCAAGCAACTCACGCACGCTGAGATCAGCCGAGAGTAAGACGTTGCTCAGCCACGGTAGTAGCCGGCTGCTTGCAGCCGGGCAGTGCTCGTACATGAGACACATCTCTCGACTGCCGGTGAACGAGCACAACGTGAAGGCTGATGGTTTGCGTCAGTTGCACAAGGCAGTGCTGCCCAGCATACCCGTATTGCACAACGTACACAAAGCACTTCTTCTCTCGCATCGCCATGTGAGCGAATGAGGGGCGGGGAGGTACCTACATGCTGTAGTGCCCTCGTACCCCCGAGAACGGATGCATGAGCGGGAGGCACGGCAGCTGCATTGACTTCGATGGGCGTTTGGCAGGTTGATGAAAACTTTGCGTGATCTATGTTCTCGTAGCAGCTGCAGAGTGCTTTTTTACATGTGCGTATGCGTGGACGCCTAACGGTACACAGGTCGTTGCAGCTTCGGACTCACCTGCGCAGAGCTGACAGCCTGTCAAGAGCATGAGGCTCGCGTGACACTGCAGGCACAGAGACAGCTCATATCGAGGATCGCTGATGGTCGCATGTGCCAGCAGGCCGTAGTAGAGGTGGTGGCAACGACCCGACTCGTGTGCCTGACTGCCAGAGTTGCGGTGAAGAGTAGTGGCCAATATCCATGAAGTGCATGCAGGTGATGCTGCGGCCCGCTGATTTACCTTCCAGACCTTGCAGTGCTTGCATCGTCAGACCACCGAGCATCCGCCCGCAGCAGCCATCCGTCTTCCAAGGTTCCTTTCCATGGGAAGGCCGTTGAACATGCTGCCTCCGCGTCCATCAACCCCTCAAGTTGACGACACCTCGCTCATGTTGCGTTAAGACACCTGTGAGGCGGAAAAGCCTCTGACAATCCACACATTTCGCTCTTGTTCTGTAATGGCGAGCTACGACTCACGGCCGCGGTCTTCACATCGCAACGACTCATTCTCGCAGTCAAGGGAGGCTTCCCAATCTTCCCAATACAATGTGGGGGCGCATGGACTCGGAAATGGCGCTAGCACACATCAAGGGCAGAGGAGAGTCGGTGAGATGATGAACGATCCCTACAACAGTCGGCACGAGACGAACTATAGATCAAATCGACACAGCTACGATTCACGATATCACTACCCACCACCGCCACCGCCGGATACTGGTCGCCCAGGTCCTCCAAGGCGGGCACCACCCCAACGACGTCACTCTTGGCCTCCACCCGTGACTTGCGAAGATGAAGCAACTTCGTTGGCGAAGGAGGCAGACACGGCGAGGATACTCAAGGAGATAGGCAAGGACGAGGCAGGGTCAAGGGGAACTGTAGACCAAGAGCCTATCATCCAGGAAGTTCCTGAGCTCATCAATCAGGGCGAGAGACGGTTCGTCATCGCCTCGGATTCGGAGAAGGAATCAAAGTCTGCTGGTATTCCAACGCCGCCGACGAGTGAAGATGAACGAGCTCGGAAGCTCAAGCGAAGACCGTCAAGGCTGAACACAGACCTCGACAACAGCGCGCCGGAGGTGTCAAGACGGACGGCTTCGCCATATGCCTTCAGCAAGCCTACCAAGCCTAGGACCGACATCTCGTCGAACGACCGCTTCTTATCGCCAACCACACTGACGCCACCACCGACTGACTCGGGTCGTCGACGGCATCGGCAATCAACATCTTCAAAAGCGTCATCACCTCGAAGAGATTCCGTTCGCGTCAGCCCGTCCGCTCGAAGAGGCAACGACTATTTTTCTGCCGGCCATGGCTCTAGTGACAATGCAATCATGGACGACGAGGACACGAGCGACTCTGCTTCCTATAGCAGCCGCCGCAAAGCCAGGACATATCCGGCTCCATTGGATTACCCTGAGACCAGTCCAAACACGTCGGTGCAGGACTTCGCTCAGGGTGCCAAATCGCTGCCTGTTAGAATGCGCCATTTAGATACAAGGCGTCATACAGACACGGCGGAGACTTTGCCTACTACTAGCTCGCTACGTGGTGAAAAGCCTCGTAGAGTACCTGCACACATGATACCACCTCTGGGCATGGCCGCGAAAGGACTTTACGATCATGCCGTATACTCAACACCAAGCACACCCGGAGCATCAAACCTCATACCACCGCGATCGCGGGAAGCCAGCTATGCGTCCTCGCGCGGTGTTTCGCCTGTATCGGCAGCTTCTAATGGTGAGCGTACGCCTCCGCGCTCGCCCAGGCACAGCGCAGATATGTCCAATGCAAATTTGCAGAGCAGCTCGCCGACGTCCTCCCACGCTTCTGCATCAGTATCAAGGCCGTCCTCACCTTCGCCTCGAACGCCACTTGAGATGCCACGGCTACCAAAGACTGATGTGGATTGGAAGAATGTCATCGAAGCCAATGCTGCCCGACGCAAGCAGCACCCTTTGAGTCAAACGACGAGACAGGAGTCTGTGAGCGAGGTACCACGAGTACCTCGTAATGCCGGTCCTTCAAGGCATGCCAATACACTACCGTATCCCCTGGATGACGGCCCGGGCACGCCAACCACATTCATGCCTCACGAGAACCAATACTTTGCGCCCCAAAAAGCTTCATTACCTGTACCACCAGCATCTGGAGCCAAGACTATGTCTCGTGCCCAGTCTCCGGCACCAAGCAATGCTTCTCGGACTTCGGTCAACTCTAGATCTAGCAGGCCGTCCTACGATAGGGCTCCAGCCTCCGCAGCAGCTGTCTCGCCTTCGGAAGACAGGTTGAGACCCAGTGGGTCAAGGAAGAGCTCTTTCACCAACTCTCCACAAGTCAAGAAAGACCTTGCATCTCTCCTAAAGCGAGGCTTACCTGACTGCCGAAGAGCAGAACCCGTTGCGGGCTATGACGACTGGTACACGGTCAAGAGTTGCCCAGGCTTGACCTTCTGCCCTGGTTGTGTCGACTCGGTCTTCGAGCGCACAATCTACCGTAACTCGATCAGGCTGCTGCCACAGCTGAATTACAACGAGAAAGTGAAATGCTCGCTTGGCTCATCACCGTGGATGCGGCTGGCTTGGTTGCTCACTCTGCAGCAAGCGCGTACAGACCTCACCCTCCTCATGGACCTTGCCGACATCGAGGAGACAAGCGAGCCATGTCCTGGAGCTCGAGAAGCTACTCGTTCTTGGTATGGCTTGCGCGACAATGAAGGCTACTTCGTCCGCGACTTCCACATCTGCTACAGCGACGTGCGCAAGATCGAACGCTTGCTACCTACCTTATCTGGCTTCTTTGTACGTTTGCCGCATCGTGCTTCGTACGGGAACTACGTCTGCGCTGTTCGTGCTGAAGGCAATCGCTTCTCGACCTACATCGACGCGCTCATCAACACGCACGAGAGAGCGCTCGCTTCGCGCAAAGGTCCAGATCCAATGCCCTTCATCGACCTAGTCGAGCGGAAGGCGCGCTTGCGTGAGTGTAGCAAGGACAACATGCTTATTGGCGGGCTCTGGCACTTCATCCCGAGCATACCTTCCTTGACGGTGTGCGAGGACTGCTACGAGACTGTAGTTGAGCCGGAGGTGAAGCGAAAGGCCGACGTAGCCATGCATTTCAACCGCACCGTCCAGCCTGTCTACGGCGAAGGAATGGGCAGTAGCTGCCAGCTCTACTCCAAGCACATGCGGAAGGTCTTCCAGCGGTCTATCGAGGACAAAGACCTGAAGTACCTCGCTCGCAAGTCCAAGGAACGGCGAGAAGCGGAGCTGAAGCTGCAGGAAAGATACAAAGACGTCTTACGCCGAGCAAAGCGTATGTCACAAGAAGGCAGCGGGAGCGAAAACGATGAGCGCAGACTCAATAGGGAGCTAGAAAGGATCACAGAGGAATGGCGAACGCGATGGGAGTAAGCCAGGACAACATCGACAGGATACGACTGGCGAAATGGGTCATGATTTTATGATACCCAAGACATGGTGGCAATGTTGAAACGAAAAGCTTTATACGTTGGCATTCTGCCGCAAACCTACCACGTCTGCTCATAATTTCGTCTTTCCATTCATCTTTCTAAACGTCGTAAGCCGTTTCCCAAGATCACCATTGACATCAGCTGTCGTGCCCCCTCTCTCCAAGCGATGCTCTCGCTGCTCGCTGCTGTATCTCCCGCCAGGCAGCTAGACAAAAGGCTCACACATCGCTAGACTGCATGCAATATCTCTGTCCACCCACACCGGCTACAGCTCCGTGTACTACTGTTTTAGAACACCAAATGAGGCTTACAGCTGTCACTGACATCTAAGCTAGGTCCTCAACACTCTTTGCTGCATGCCATCCCGCGACGTTCACCCGCCGCTCTACCGAACATCTGCCCACCCGATATCCCGTAACCTGGTACCTGGTCCTGCTCGGGCTCGGGCTCAAATGGACCCACCCGGAGTAGTCGAGCAGCCTGATCCTGCCCGATAGCGAAGCGGCGGTATTCGGTGCGATCTTGAGGTCCGAGGAGTCAAGTGAACGACGCATATCCCTTCTCTTGCTGATGATGATCAGAGAGCACAATTAAAGTGTGCTGATGCATCACTGATAAGAGCGCCTTGCAGGCTATGCTTGGGTGCCATGCTTAGAGGTTCTTGCCGTCCTCCACCTCTCCATGTGGATCGCATGCATTGGCGGTGCCTTCGGGCTCTGCTACCTGGGTCCCAAGAGTCAGGTTGTCCGAGCTTCATATAGGTACGTATTCCGTACATGCTCGGTCTTGATACATACGTACCTGTGTAGCGTCTTGACTGCCCCTAGTCACTAACCCCGAACCCATCGACCACTATTGCCTGGGCTCAAGTCTTGTTCGATCACATGGCAGCCAGATACCTCAACAGTAAGGAGTCTCTTCCCCAGGAACATCCCATCGCAACCCCATCCCCTTCGGTTACAGCGCCAACCAAGGTATACCAAAGTTGACTCTGCCAAGGTCCTATGAAACTTCCATCTAGAAGGGAAGTAGTCTCAACCGCAACTTCCAACTTCCAAGCGGCCTCGTCGTACGAAGGTCGTTGACCATGAAGCTTGCCACCTTCTCGTTTATCGTCAACGACATAAGAGCTCTTGTATCCGCCTTCCGGTACGTTATAGCTACGTGAGTGTTCGGAGATAGTCTGCGAGATTCTGTCGAGCTCTCCAGATATCCTCGCCATCATCAAGCGCCCGTAAAGGTCGCTCGAAGGCTAAGAACGAGTTTCGATCGTGGGAGCGTGAACGGCAACGTCCATTGTCACCGAGCCGTGGTTCCTTTCTTCCTTTACGCTCCCTTTTGACTCCGAAGTCCGCTGTGAGTATAGTACCGGTGAACGGCCATATGCAATGGTCCTTCTTTTTGAGCTATGTCGCTTTACCAGCGACCGGTATACCTTACTCGCTATGATCTTGCTATGATCGCTCACGTCAGATCGCCATGAATAGGGTAGGGTGCCTTGAGAGATATGCTCATACATCGCTAACCTAAAACACCTCTGTATCTACATCCCCATAAACGCACACCCCAATTAACACAGGCACCCATCCACCAACACTGATACCACTACCTAGATCAAACTCTCCTCCCCATTCTGCTGCTCCCCATTCGTCTGCGCCTCCTCACCGTCATTGTCCTGCGTGCCCTTCCCCCCCTTCTTACCCTGCCTCCCATAGTACTGGTCCAAAACCTTCTTCGGTATCCTGTTCAACAGCTCTTTCGGGTAGATTCTAAGGAGCTCCCACGCTTGGTCGAGCCCTTCGAAAATGGAGCGCTTCTCGTAAGCTCCCTGAGCAATATATCCTTTCTCGAACCGCTCCAAGAACTCCAGGGACAGCTTGTCCTCACTTGACAACGCTTCCTCACCGACGACGGCTTTCATGGACGCGGCGTCACGGCCGATGGCGTATTTGGCGTACAGTTGGTTCGAGACATCGGAGTGGTCGCCACGAGTATGGCCTTCACCGATGGCACTCTTCATGAGTCGGGAGAGGGAAGGCAGGACGTTGATGGGCGGGTAGATACCCTTGTTGTGCAGCTGGCGGTCGACGAAGATTTGGCCTTCGGTGATGTAGCCCGTTAGGTCGGGGATGGGGTGGGTGATATCTGCACCACACACATACGTTAGCATACGTCCTCATCTCTCCACACACCCAGACACTCGCTCTGCATGGTACTCGTGGGATGGCTTACCGTCATTAGGCATGGTCAAAATCGGAATCTGCGTGATACTTCCATTCCTCCCCTGCACTCTCCCTGCTCGCTCGTAGATGGTCGACAAGTCAGTGTACATGTAACCTGGGTAGCCACGTCTTCCGGGCACTTCTTCACGGGCGGCGGAGACTTCACGGAGGGCGTCGCAGTAGGAGGAGAGATCGGTCAAGATGACGAGGACGTGCTTCTCGAGCTGGTAGGCGTAGTACTCGGCGGTTGTGAGGGCGAGACGGGGGGTGATGATGCGCTCGATGCTACACAGAACTGTCAGTGGCGTGTCTTGTAAAGTAGAAGGCAGAACGAAGCTTACGTCGGGTCGTTGGCCAAGTTCAGGAACAGCGAGACACGCTCCATACTCCCGTTCTCCTCGAAATCCCTGGTAAAGAATCGACTGGTCTCCAAGTTGACACCCATAGCTCCGAAAACAATGCTGAAGTTCTCCTCATGATCATCGTGTACACCCTTATTCACACCCCTCTGCTGCACCAAACCAGCCTGCCGACAGATCTGCGCCGCAATCTCGTTGTGAGGCAGACCAGCAGCCGAGAAGATGGGAATCTTCTGCCCACGAGCAATCGAGTTCATAGTATCAATCGCACTGATACCCGTACTGATCATCTCCTCCGGGTACACTCTGCTGTACGGGTTAATCGGACTCCCGTTGATATCCAGATAATCCTCCGCCAACACTTTAGGCCCCTTATCAATAGCCCTCCCGGACCCATCGAACACTCTGCCCAACATGTCCTCGCTCACACCAAGCTTCAAGTTGTGACCCGTGAACTCGACCTTGGTCTTCTTGACATCTATCCCGCTCGTGCCCTCAAAGACCTGCACCACGGCCCTGTTGCCGCGGGCTTCGAGCACTTGACCCGAGCGTTCAGTGCCATCAGGAAGAGTGAGCGAGACGATCTCGTTGAAGCGCGGGAACTTGACGTTCTCGAGGATCACCAGGGGGCCGTTGACGCCGCCGATGGTGTTGTACCGGATTCGCGGCTTCACCGACATCATCCGCGGGTCGACGGGGGTGTCGTCTTTGGCCATGATCACACTGATAGAGGGCGGTCGTGGTTGCTTTTTGGAGCTGCCTGCGTGGCTTGAGGCGGTGGGTGGTGGGAGGTGGGAGTATTCGACACGATGTCTATGGGGAGTCTAGGATGTCGACTCCAGAGCGAGTGGCTGTTCGGTAAAGGGCGGAGAGGGTAATTGCGGTCGTAGTGCAACTGGACAACTATTGAGAGCTCAAAGTCAAGAAGCTGGAGCTTTTGACGTCGGAGGCTCAAAACGTCCAAGCTTCGGTCTCGCCCCCCCACTGCGTGCCATTGGCGACTACCTACCACCTACCAAGAGGCATCACAGAGCAAGGCAGCAGAATACGAGACTCATCTCAATACGCACAACAACGGAACAACAGTATAGAAGCGCTTACGTGCGCAGGAGTCTCCAAGTCGGATGTTGAGATCTACCGCTGAATATTGCGAGAACCGACGACTCGATCAACGGCCGTAGCCTCATGCTCATTGATACAATATAAGCTATACACGTAGTATCGATATCTGCAAGGCCGTATAGGCATCCGTTGCGATAGCCCTCCTCTTGCGATGCCATGCCACCGGGCCTTTCATCCTCTGCTCCTCCCAACGAGCGATCCCTAAGCGCCCACACTCACAACAGCGGCGTTGTTAGCGAACATTAACAAGCTGGCAGCAGCTTCCGCCCTCTTGGCCTCTTCCGCTACAATCCTCTGCTTTCTTGCCACGATCCCACGCTCGGCGAACCTGCTTGCCGCACTCTCGTCTACGAAGTCAATGCGGTGAATCAATCGTACTCGGATAGCTTTCCAGCGGTGGCAGGATCACTACAGTGATCTGTACATCATGGTCCGGCGGCACCTTCACAGGCTTCGGTGGTCGACTGGTGAGAGTAGTAGGCACCTCGACCGTCTCTTCCGCATCTTCGGCTTCCGAATCGTTGTCGCACAGGGCATGCAAATCTTCCGTATACTCGCCGAAGTCCCCCTTCAGCCAGCCAGAGTGCACGGCAGCAGCAATAACGTCAGAGTCATCCGTGTAGACATCAGTGCCCCAGACTTG